>VZTE01000140.1:18384-30358 GCA_013397775.1 Eulacestoma nigropectus
TGGGTCGGGGGGGGGGGGGAATATCCCAATGACTCGTTGTGATCGGTGGGAGGAGCCAGTTTTAACTTCAGCCATGGAAAACTCCTGTGTTTTGAGCAGCTTTGTTCCATTACAGCATTCCTGGCACACACAGAGTGAATCCACAACCCTCCCTGACAATCTCTGCACCGGTTTTGTGAGGAAACTGAGGAATTTTCTGCTTCCCAGTAATTCATCTCTGCTCGTTTGGTTACTCATTCCTCACTGCTATGGATTACACAGCAAAATTCTTCACTCTGACTTTAAAGCTACGGGGATCCTTGCTCAGCTTCCTGTCAAATATTGGGCAATAAGCTGATTTCCCTGCAAATCTGCATTAAAATTCCAAAGGCCAAGTCCTACCCTCTGCTGTACCCATCAGGAGAAGGGGGAGTGGAGGAGGACAAGGAGTTGTAGCCAAGGTCTGCTGATCAGCCACGGGGCGGAGGGCACTCAGGACTAACAAGGATTTTGGGGGAAAAACCCCAATTATTCTGCACAAAAGCCACCAGATCAGCTCCTTAAACAAGGGACAGGGATCTGTTAAACAAGATCCCTTTCCCACAGCTTTTCAGGACAGAACCAGGCTTGAAAGGAGATAAACGATCAATTACCTTTTATCTTTAGATGAGGGTGAGACAAATTCTTCCCTACAGAACTAAGGGGCAACAATTCTTTCAAAACCACCGCTAACTTCTCCCTCTTTTTCACGCATCCAGGAATGAAATCCCGTGGGTTGCCTGGGCTATATTTCACGCTCAGTTTTTGAGAGCAGTTACACAATTACCATCCCGAAGCTGTGCACAATAGGAGCATTAGCGAGAGCCTGACTCGATCTGTATCAACAGGTGCCAGCAAACGCCCTGCCAATTCCGTGCAATTTTCCTTCCAAAGCCATTACGCTCCTTGGCACATTCCCAAAACCCCGAAATATGGTTTAACCCCGTGGAGCCTGGGTGTGATTACGGTGATTAATTATTTTTTATGTTTTTAATTAAAAAAAAAATTTAATTTTTTTTTAATATTTTGATTTTTTAAAATATTTTTCTATTAATTACAACAAAGCTACACCTGGAGTTATGATACATAAACACTCCAGGTGTAGCTTTGTTGTAATTAATAGAAAAAAAATCTTTAAAAATTTGTAGTTTGTGAGTGCCAGAGTGCTGCGCTCGTATTCCTGTGTGTCCAGAGCGCCACATCCAAGAATATCCCAAAAATCAGCGTGAATTTAAGCCACAAAACTCATTTTCAGTATATTTAGGTTTAAGTCTCCACTAAACTCTACTTTAACACTTCGAAGCTACAGCAGTCCCTCCCTATTTCGTAGAGTTTTTCTGATTTGAGTGGTAAGAGACTTCCACTCCTAGGTGCTTCTTCCCTTTATTTTCATTTTCTCCATGAAGAAACGTGGGAATTCCTGGCTGGCTGTGCCCGTGGCAGGGCGGTGGGTGGAAAAGGGAAAAGACACTCTCTGCTCTTACCACCACTCGTTATCTCCTCGTCACTCAGGAGGAGAAATAACTCCGGGAGCGCTTAGCAACCACCCAGCTCCCGATGGCTGCGGGCACGCGGTGCCAGGGACAGCCCCGAGGTGCCAGGGGACAGCCCCGGAGCACGTAGGGAACAGTTTTCCATTCTTTCACGATCGGAAAGGGGCGGGTGGCCCCACTCCAGGATCCTCGGTCATTCCCTTCCCTGCCGGCACTTCCTGGAGCTGAGCTCTGCTTTTCCACACACGCCCTCCCCAAAGCTGCTTCCTCAGGACACAGCTCCTCACCTCAGCTGCACTCCCAAAAAAATCCTCTGGGTGCTTAAAAATATTAATAATAATAATAATTATTATTATTTTAACAAATCAAACCCATTTAAATGCAAAGACTCAGTGCAGATATTCCGCTTGGAATCACGGAATTTCAGAGCGTTTTGGGGTGGAAAGGACCTTAAATCCCATCCATTCCACCCCCCTGCCATGGGCAGGGACACCTTCCCCTATCCCAGATTGCTCCAAGCCTCATCCAGCCTGGCCTTGGACACCTCCAGGGATGGGGCAGCCACAGCTTCTCTGTGCCAGGGCCTCCCCACCCTCACGGGGAGGAATTTTTTCCCCAAAATCCCCTCCTGAGTCCATTTCTCCACCTGTAAAAGTGGAGCAACACTACATGGATCTGTAAAGTGGCATCATGGAATGGTTTGGGTTGGAAGGGACCTTAAAGCCCATCCAGTGCCACCCCTGCCATGGGCAGGGACACCTCCCACTACCCCAGGATGCTCCAAGCCCTGGCCACTTTCCCTGTACAAATCTATGGGATAACATCACTGCAACAGAACTGAAATTATCCCTACAAAACCCACTCCGGAAATTCACATTTCTTTTCTTCTTCAGGTGTGCAAACACGGCCCTTTCCTCCACCTTTACCCAGTTGTTGCATAAACAGCAAAGTTGAAAGCTACCCGAAGGAGCACCTTCCTCCCATCCATCACCAAAATCATTCCATTAATCCCTAACCACGGATTTAACCAAGTGTCTCACGGCATCACTGTGGCGTTTTCCTCACGGAAAGGGACATTTCCCTTGCAGAAAGGGAAGGCCTGCAGAACCTTTTTGTTCTCTGAAGGGCTTCAGGAGCAGTTGGACCAAAGAACTCCTGGGCTTGAAAGAGCAGAGGCTCCCTGAGAACCCCAGGAAGGCTCTGCCCACTGTGAGACCACGGCTGCTCCACGGAGCTTGTTTTCCACACCTCCTTCATTTCACGCTTCAGCTGCTAAAGCCCTTTCTGTGTTTGTTAATCCCCTCCAAATATAATTGGGGAAGTCAACGACTGCAGCTGAGTGTTACAAATTTCTCCAGTAACTTCCATTCCTCCAGCAACTTCCAGCCTTTCGCCGAGCCGGGTCCCGCCCTCGTCTCCTCCACACTATCACCTTTTCCCATGTTGTCCAACACTCAGAACATCCTGCTAAACACCAATTAAGTGTCTTCTGTGCTCTCCAAACCCTCCCCCGTGAGTATTTCCTACTGCAGGCCATTATTGATGCATTCCTTATCTGAGCCCTGCCATGGATTTTGTCGATATTCCCGAATCCATAGATACAGATGATGTTCTTAGAAGTTTATACGATATCCAGATTAAAAAAATGATATCAAACCAGCCCAGCATCCTCTGCCTACATCCCTCAGGCACGATGGAGGAGAAGGTGAAGGAATTTCTTCACCGTAACACAACTGGCAGTGATGAAAGCCAGCATGGAAGCGAGATAAGGAATTCTGTGCTTCCGGGGGCGGGGCTGAGCTTATCAAACCATGACATCACTTTGTAATCAGAGCTCTTGGGCCCTTGGCAGCAGCTCCCAGAGGCAGAAACGAAACCAACCACGGCTCCCTACCTTCATCTCCTTCCGGGGCGTAGGACGCGGTGATGATGTCGATGTCAGCACAGTTCATCACGATTTGGTTGGTTGCATTTTTCACCTGGAAGAGAAACTCCATCAGCATCAGGAAGAAATGGGAATTCCCACCTCCCATCCGTCTAAAAAGCCCCTCCAGCATCAGCTGTTTGAAGGAGAACTGGGTGCTGGGGATGGTGGAGAAGAATGAGGCGTTCCAGCGCTGCTCCCGTGCGTCCCGGAGCACGAGCTGTGCTCAGCCATTCATCTCCACTGTGAATTATTTCATGCTGGGTAAAACACGGGGCTGAAAACTTGACAATGGGGCCCTTGTGCAGGCCTGGGAATCCAAACCCAATAAAAATGGACACTGAGCCCATCAGCCTCCTTTGGGGATGGCCTAAGGGAGGCCAGAGCAAAAATCTCGGAGCACAAACGTGGATCTTTTGGAGATGACCACAAACACAACCTCTGTACGTGCTCCACGCTGTCACAACTCCTCCGCTTAAAAACATCTGCCAGGAGATTCTCCTTCCCATTTTCCTGGGAGCTTCCCTTCTGCCAGCTCTTGGCTCCACACACTTTGCTTTATTTACCAAGTGCCAGCTCCCAGCGTAGGAATAAACTGTGGGGCTGTGCCAGTTCTCTGTTTGAATGCGAGAGCCTGAATACAGAGGAATTCAAATTAAATATAAATTAATTACAAAGGGGTAAAATATTTGGGAGTTAAACTGGGATTTAGTCAGAAATTTATGGCTGAAACCACCGGAATGATCACACTGGATCAAGCTGGGAATCCTGCTCGGCCAGGATAGGATTTCTAGCAGGAGACAGCACCAGTTCTTTAAGTAAAGGAGTAAAAATTTCTGTAACAGCCAACCAGATTAAACAGAGGCACATAGAAGCTGCTTCCTAGCCCAGAGTCAGCTCCTCAAAGCCTAAGGAACTCCATCCCTTTCTTTTTTTTTTCCCACTATTATAACCTTAAATCCCCTGTTAACACCTGGACCCATCATTCCAGGTATCCATGTCCAAACTGGGAACCAGGAACCTCCTGGAGCTGCCTCCGGCTCTGGGATCTCAGCACAGGAAGGACACGGAGAGAGTCCAGAGGAGGTTGCAGAGGTGGATGGAGAGGGATGGAGCAGCTCTGCTGCAAGGAAAGGCTGGGAAAAGTGGGATTGTTCAGCCTGGAGAAGGTTTAGATCTTCCAGGACCTAAAAGGAGCCAGGAAGGAAGATGAAGGACTATTTACAGGAAAAGGGGGAATGGGTTTAAACTGCCAGAGGGCAGGGTTAGATGGGATACTGGGAAGGAATGTGAAGGTGGGAGAGGCTGGAATGGATTTCCCAAAGAAGCTGTGGCTGCCCCATCCCTGGAATTGTCCATTGAAGCACCCTGGGACAGTGGAAGGAGTCCCTGCCCAAGGGAGGGGTGGGAATGGATAGGATTTAAACTCCCTTCCAACCCAAATTCCACGATTCCAAGCCTCTGAGCACTGGGAGCTGGATCTGCTCCGTCCCTGCGCGTGCTCAGGCCAGCTCACCTCACAGGCAGCACAGGAAACGGGTTTATTACTTTATTTTCTTAATAAAAGGCTCAGGTGTCCCCCACTTCTCTCCCTGTGCCATCAGGGCCTGGGATCTGAGAGAGAGGAGGAGCTGGGAAGAAATAACCAGTGCAGAGCCAGGAACGGCTCCTCAGTCATCTGGGACAGAAAAACCAAACTTGAGTCTAGTCATCGATAAGGGAGGGTGAAGGAATTTAAATGTGTGATTTAATAGGTGTTCCCACGTCCCTAAGAACGGCCCATCCACGAGCCAAAGGACTCCCACCACCTCATCCAAGGAGAGCCAACCCCACAGCCTGACCCACACACCCCAACCTGACCAGGAGTTTCTTCCTAAGCTCTCTAACCTAACAAATCCATCTTACTTCCAATTATGGAATTGTTTGATGAACGAATGTCACGTAAAAGTTTACACTTCTTGAGCAGAGGAACTGTTGGTGCCTCTTCCCAAGTCCTGCTCCCCCTGCAGTGGTGTCACACCGAGAGGTGCAGCACAGTTGTTTTCACCACGTTGCCTCTTGATGGAATAAAAACCAAATTATTCCTAATTAATAAACCCAACCTGACTGCGAAAACACTTTTGCAGAGCACTGAGAGGAAGTCTAACAGCTGAGGGTAGATTTGATGCTTCCAGGCAAGATTTACAACCTGAAATCTACTTATTTTTTCAATTCTGAGTGCACGAAACTGAACAACTACAACGCTCCCCCCAACCCCAAAAATCAAAGCTCAACAGTTTTCACCACAATACTGGAGCTTGAGGTTTCTCAAGGTTTTCCAAAAGGCAGAAAAATCAGAATGAGAAAAGCTTTTATAACTGTCTAGAGACCTTTATTCAATCTATAAATCCAAATCTCTCTGGGTTTGGAGCAGAAGCTGCATTAAGAGCTGTCCAAATTGCAGACAATGTGAGCTTAACAATGGGCTTGATCTTTAAAAAAGAAAAAACCAAACAACCTCTTCCGAGGACACAACTTTCAGTGGAGCACTGTGCCTGCAAAATAAGAAAGTTTAGGTTGAAGCAGAGACAATCCAGAGGCTCCTTAAACAGCCAATTACCTATTTTTAGAGATTTTTTTTTTCCTTACTTCCTACCAATATCAAGCCAGTTTTACCAGAGTGCAGCGTACTAGGAAGCATCTAAAGGGATAAATGAGCCAGGAGGATAAAAAAGTTCATTCTCCAACTCTCCCAAAAAAAAGGGGGAGACATTCACTGTGCAGGCAGAAATTCTGCCTCTAGATCTCCCAAAAAAAAAAGGGTGAAATTCACTGTACAGGCAGGAATTCTGCCTGTAGATCTCCCAAAAAACGGTTGAAATTCACTGTACAGGCAGAAAATCTGCCTGGAGATCTCCCCCCTCCAAAAAGGGTGAAATTCACTGTACAGGCAGGAATTTTGCCTGTAGATCTCCCAAAAAAAAAGGTTGAAATTCACTGTACAGGCAGGAATTCTGCCTGTTGATCTCCCAAAAAAAAAGGGTGAAAGTCACTGTACAGGCAGAAATTCTGCCTCTAGATCTCCCAAAAAACAGTTGAAATTCACTGTACAGGCAGGAATTCTGCCTCTAGATGTCCCAAAAAAAAAGGGTGAAATTCGCTGTACAGGCAGAAAATCTGCCTGGAGATCTCCCCCCTCCAAAAAGGTTGAAATTCACTGTACAGGCAGGAATTCTGCCTGTAGATCTCCCAAAAAAAAAGGGTGAAATTCACTGTACAGGCAGGAATTGTGCCTCTAGATCTCCCCTCAAAAAAAGGGTGAAATTCGCTGTACAGGCAGAAAATCTGCCTCTAGATGGCCCAAAAAAAAGGTGACATTCACTGTACAGGCAGAAATTCTGCCTGTAGATCTCCCCTCAAAAAAAGGTTGAAATTCACTGTACAGGCAGGAATTCTGCCTCTAGATCTCCCAAAAAAAAGGTTGAAATTCACTGTACAGGCAGGAATTGTGCCTGTAGAGCTCGGCACCTTCTGAGACTCTTGAGATTTATTTCAGAGGGGAAAATAAATTTTTCCTGTTGCCTCACAGGCTCCAGCAGGAGCCTCCTCCCTGTGATCCACTGAAGCCCAGACACACCTGTGAGAACAAAACCAAAACAGGGGCAGGACCCGCCCCAGCGCAGTTCACTTAGGACCACCTGATGTCACCAGGGACAGCCTGAAAATGAATTTATGGCTTTCATCCCTCCAAAATGCTCTTTTATTCCTGTAATGCCACGTTCTAAAAGGCAGATATTCTGTTCAAGCGGTGGTTTTTATGCATTAAAGGCCAAAAAAAAAAAAAAAAAAGCAAATTTCTGAATAAGGTATAAGCGGTTAGCAAGGGGGACGTGTGGGGCTGTCACCCTGCTTCACCTCGCTCTGGAACGTAATAAATTTACTTTTCAGCAAGAAAAGGTTAATTGAGACAAGAGCAGCTCTGCACAGCTCAGAAATCGGGTGGACCAAGAGGAATATCTGGAGGGAAGGAACGCTTCAAGGTTGTAAACTTCTGGCTTTTGATGAATTAAATGGAAAACTCAATGAACCAGGATTCAAACATCTGTTTTGAGGTCAGCCAGACTCAGGCACCACAAGCAGGGGAGGGAAAAAAGATCCAGCAGGAGAAAACAGCTGAATTTCCCCCCGAAAGTTTAACATTTGATGGAAGAAGAGCTAAAAATGTTAATTAGTTGGCTCTGCCAAACAAGACCCAAAAGTGCTGTAAAGCTTTTGGTTTTCACTGGTGGTCAAAGCAGGGAAGGACTCGATGGAAAAACCTTTTTAGGATATTAGGAACAGGGATTTGAACACCAGCCTACCTGAAATACACGATGAGGTGCATCCAAAGGGATCTCCTGGAGTCAAAACTAAATGTCCAGAGCCCAGATAATTCAAATCTTGTCACGTGGCTCCAGAGCCCTTTTCTAAAAGCAGCACTACAACAACCATGAGTGTTTTTAGCAATTTGCTCTCTAAAAATAGACAACTAAATTTACTCCGGTTGTGTTCCAGGGTGTGCCTTTTTGTAAGAATTCAAACTTTCAATGAGGAGAGGAATAAAGAGATTTATTAACCTGCATCTCCAGCAAATTCTGGTGGCCAAGGAGTAAAATTAACGTCACCGGAAAAATTCCCTTCGTTCCAATCCAGCTTCAGAGGCATCGGATCCACAGGGACGAATAAATCCCTTTTGTGACCACTGCAACCACCTCAGCCTTAGGAATTACGGGGCTGAAGGAGCCCTTTTTGGAGGGAGAAGGGTAAAAAAAACCCTATTTTTGAGCTGGTGACAGAAGGAGAGCCCTGAGGTGTTGCCTTTGAAGCACCAAACCCTTCAGCCCTCCACTCCAGGTTTAATTTCACGTGCTGGAAGTTCAAGCTACAATTCTGGATACCACAGGTATTTATCCTGGACAAGTTCCCCACTCCCCAGGAGCACAAATACTACACCCAGCAAGCTCCATTTCCCCAGGATTACACACCAGTGTCACAATTAATCTTTAACCAGAGTGCAGCAGGATCGCTCTATACATTCCTTAGGCCAGCAGATATTCCACAATTAACCTATAAAAAGCAGCACCCAATCAGTTAAATATTGCTAAATATTTGCCAGAGGATCCCTGAGATCCATTAAAGGCGCTGCAAAAGGTATTAGAAAGAGCCCAGGTCGTAAATTCTTCCGAGATAAGCGGCCCTGCGACCAAGGAACACCTCGGTGGAGTTTCCAGTCAGGGGCGTGAATCACGCCAGGAGACTCTCCAAGGAAGGGAATTTCTGGACAGGGAAACACCAGGAAGTTGGGAGACAACCCTGCCCCTCGCTGGTGTCACACAGGCGATCCCTTGGAGCGTTAAGAACTTGGATTTGAAAGCCTAAAGCTGGAGGCAGCCGTTGGTTTCTGCTGCTGGTCACTCCTGCCGGCCAACACCAGGGCCACACATCCCCTCTTTGTTCCAGCCCTCCCAGGAGCCAAAAGCAGAGTGGAAAGAAAAGTTTGACCCAGACACTGAGTAATCCGAGTGCCCCGCACTGATAACCAGGCCCTGAGAGCCAGGGCTGGGATAATTAAACCTCCAACTAACAGAGGAATAATGTAAATGAGCCATTTCCACCCCACAATCTTAATTGTGCTCGTCGAGAGAGGCATCCCCACGCCCTCAACAAATCAAGTTTAAATGCTGGAAGATGACATAAGAGGCAGAACAACCACAGGAGTGTGAGCAGGAGACTCTGTTCCAGCTCTGACTCTCCCACAGCCACACTTTGTCCCAGCTGGGACCAGGGTTCCTTGTGAAACAGTTCATTTAAGGATTTTTTTTGGGTTTTCAGCTGTGATAAATGGGAATTATGTACTGTCAGTTTATGTAATTGTTACACAACTGGGCAGACTTCAAAAGCATTCGTGTGGCCACAAATGATATTATTTAAAAATCTGGAATAACCGGTCAAAATTTGAATATACGGGTTACCAGAGCCTCCACAAGGGCTGTGAAATTCAACTCGTCAGGAGGCAGAATTCAGGATCGTTCCTTCATCCAGGGGGGACAATTCCCTGAGCTGAACACGAGAAGTGCCACAACAAACCACAAACAGGTCCCACTCCTTTTTCCAGGCGTTGGAATCAGCCTGGTCCCTGCTGCCACTCTTATCTTTTGCATCACCAGAGGTTTTATCCTCTGAAGATTATCTGGAGTCGCCATGCAAGCGCAACATTTATTTATTGTGGCACAAAGTGTTTCAGGTTATTTATAGGTCCTAAAGCCAACACAAGTGCCCTGCCCCAAAGCCAAGGTTGGGACACTTTTTTTTTAGGGCTTGAAAGCCCAAAATTCTCCACAGAGGGCTGCAAATCCTATTACTGGAGTGAGTAAGAACGATCAAGTGTTTACTTGTGATGCCTTGACCAAACATCACGGCCTGCACAAATTCCACTCTGCTCTTCAAGATGCCAAATAACAAAGCAAACAAAGCACTTTGGAGGCTCTGGAAACTTTTCCTGGGTTTTGAGGTGGTGTTTTTTTGGTGTCAAAACCTCAGAACTCACCCCGTGGGTCAGAAAACATCACTGGTGTAAGCACCTGATGTGGATTATTGCCATTATCCAGCTGGGATGGAGCAGAGGAGATGGCAGTTATTATTGATTGGTATTAAAAAAACAACAGCTGCATCCTCAAGAGGAGGCCACACGTGTGTTTCCCCCACCCAAAAAAAATCTACATTTTGTGTTTGAACATAAAATTAAACCCACTTTGGCCTCGATGAGTTTACAGCGACTCCAAAGCTCTCAGGTGGTGCTGGAAACAGAAATCTCTGGTGAGCTCCACCCCACCTTAGGACAAGGTGCAGGTAGAAAGGGCCAGCAGGTCCTTAATTAAAGTAATTTGACTCCAAAAGAACACAGATGTCTTATTTCCTGGACCAGCTCAATAAAAACATGCTACCAGTTATTATTTTTCATTCATCAAGTCTTGTACAAAAAGCATCCTGTGGGTGAGCTGGTTGTTCCCCCCCCCATCAAGGTGCAGAGCAGTTCCCCCCCTTAATTTTCTGGGATTTGCCTGTGCTTTGGGCACTGGCAGCCCCAGGAAACCTCTCGAGATTCCCAGCCCTACACAGGCAGGTGAACTGACCCCTGATCCACTTCCCTGCCCTCACTTCCAGGCAGCTGGGAGGTGGCCTCCGTGGTTCACGGTGTTAAAAGTTATCCAAAATAAAGATACATTCTTTAGATCTGTTTTCTAAGCCTCGCCCTCTGGGGTTCGGGGTTTTTTTTCCCCCCCTCCTCTCTCCTGTGGGAACATCAGAGCGGCTCTCCAGGATGTGAACAAAGGTTTTTTACAGCCTGGAACCTGTGGGGTCACTGCTTTTCCCCAGCACATGCCCTCGGTGGTGGGGAAGTGCAGGATTCCACACCTCCAGGTGGGATCCGCTGCTCCAGGAATTCACCCGGACACAGCAAACAACACTCGAAACACATCCACAGGAGTGAAACCTGCAAACCAACCACCCCGTGCAGGGAGAAACCTCTGGGTATTCCTGCATCCAAGCCAAGTTCCCAAGGCTGCTGTTCACCACTCCTCTCCTCAGCAGTGGCTTAAAAAGCCACTGCTCCCCTCCCCCCGAGCGTTATTTTTAACCTGGATGAGTTCAGTGATCCCATTTACAGCCCCACAGCTGTAACAGGGCCGAGGAGCAGCAACCTGGGTGCGAGGACAGGAATAGGTGGCTGGGATTACGGCGGAAGAGATCGGGAATTTCTCAAGCCGGCCTCTCTCAAACCGAAACACCCCCAAAGGCAGCAGAGCGGCCCCGAGGCCGGGACCAAACCCCTGAGCCGGGACTAAATCTGCGAGGAGATTCAGGTTTTCAATATCTCTGTCACATGACACAAAGTTGCTCATCTCTGGTTGGGCTCCTCCAGGTCCCCAAAGTCACAAGATTCCCCATCATCCCCAGCCTCGGGCCCTCCCCAGTTCCCACAGACACTCCCCAGGGAAGAACTCGCCCTCCTCTCTACCTGTGCTTCACATCCTGCAGGTTTATTGCCTCCTCGCGTTTATTACCTCGCTTTAAAACAAGGTTTAACCACCCCCTTCATCAGAGCGAGGCTTAAACCTGCCCGCATCTCGAGATTTAAAATCCCCCTCAAGTATTTTTAAGCTCTCTCTGCGCGACCAGCTAATTTTCAGGGGAAAAAAAACCACCCCAGAAACCGGTTATCCCTTTATAATTTTGTACCTATCTAAAATCACAAGGGGAAAAAAAAAAATAATAATAAAAAAAAAAAAGACGTGAAAGCAAATTCGGGAAACCTTGGCAGAGCAGCCAATGAGAATGACTGGGAGACTTGAAGGATTTCACCAAACTGGTTCTGGCTCTGAAGCACGAGCACGGCGAGGAGGATTTTTCCTGCCTTGCAGAAAAACGCGGCGTTTTGGGTCCGCAGACCTTTTTCCCAGCGCTGATCCCAGCCTCTCTCCTCCCAGCTCTCCATGACACCGAGGCCTACCCTTACCGA
>VZTE01000141.1:0-50437 GCA_013397775.1 Eulacestoma nigropectus
TATATATATGTGTGTGTGTGAAAAAGATGAAACAAATTTTGCTGAAGTAACTAGGCTTCACCATATGATGTAGCACTGATTGCAACGTGGGCCCTTCTATGGGTGTTTTGTGCAAAAATCTGTATAAATTCTTCATGCCATTTGAACAGGGCATCTCTGCTAGCTCACCTCCTTTGGAAGACACCTGGCCACTCCAGAGGTGCTGCTGGGATTAGGGGCACTGAAATTCTAGTGGTGCCTGTCTCACAGCTACTGTGTTAGGAGACAGGCATTCCTACATCAAAAAACAAAACAGAAAGGGTACGTGTGCAGTTGTGAGGTTTAACAAACATCAGAGGCATCTGTATTGGAACATTCCCTGTTACCTGACACATCCAGGTGTTCCAGGTTTGGGCACAGTGACACGACATCAAAGACTGCCTCATTGGAGATGTTGTAACAGCCAGACACCTCCAGCCTCCTCAGTTCTGGACAGCACTGGGCAATGGTGTAGAGTCCTCTGTCTGTGAGCCGCCTGCAGCCACTAACAATTACCGTCTCCAACATGAGACAGACGTTGGGAGTATCCTGACAAAGCCTCCGGGTCAGCACTTTGAGAGCCCTGTCTACATTGATTGTCTCGCCGGTCAGGCGAATAGTCCTCCACAGCCGCGGGTCCCAGGCCAGGTTGTACCAGCGGCGGCACACGCGGGCACAGCGGCACAGTTGGTTGGTGGGCAGGAAGGAGAAGATCTGGATCATGGAGTGGTCGGGCAGCCGGTCTATGTTGGCCTGCTCCTTCTGGTGCTTGGATGCCAGGCGGATGAGAGGATGGGTGAGGCGGGTTGGAGGTGGCGAGTGGACCATGGCAACAGTTTCCCCAGTGACTGAGGATGAAGACGTTGACGACCCTCTGCCATTTTGGAACCCAGGGGAATTTGGTGGGAATATTAATGCTGGACTGGGTGTGCTGAGCGTTCGCATGCTCAGGTCGGAATCTGGAAGAGAGAACGCACAATTTCAATAAGCACCGGACAGACACAGAGGTTTCTGCACAGCACAGCACCTTGCTAGCCCATTTGTTAATGGAGTATGATGGACGTCGGGGTTTGTTGGGGGTTAAGCAGCCACTTTTACCAGTGAGTGAGAAAGTGTATTTCAAAAGCCATAAGAGCAAAGGACATGATGCAGTTCTGAGCCCTGAACAGGAGACAGCAGTGGAAGGATTTTTTAAAATCCAAGGATTTTAATTCTTTATACTGTTAATTAAACACTGCAAGAAATTCGTATGTTTGAGTCACAGGCATTTTTTTGGCAGAGAGCCACTGTCCATAACCTTGGCACAGTTGTGAGCTCTTAGGGGCAGAGAACACTGTGGTCCTTCACCTCTCTGCTCCTTCAGCCATTCAGCAGGAGGCCAAAAAAGAGCTCACAAGGCAAATGCTGCTTCCTTCACCAGATCTGGGCAGGTGGGAAAAGCACAAATCCATACACTTATTTTCATTGTGTCATTAGGGAAGTTAATTTTTCAGTCACACAAACTGGAACTCAGAAGTTCAACCAAGAGCCCAGTGGCTAGTTCCTCCTATGCACACAGAAAACACTCCTTTCCAATGGACTAAAGTGAACTCCAGTTGGATTGGAAAAAAAAAAAAGCCCAGAAAAGTAAGTGACAAAGAAACAGCATGCCTGGAAACTTGTTGAATTGTTATACAATATTTACACACTTATTGCTAGGGCTATTTGTCACACTTGAAGCAGTCAACTCAACTCCCCTCCCCCACACAATGTGCTACTTCTTTACCTTCTTTAGTTCACTTTAGTGCCAAAAATCAGGCACAAAAATTGAGATATTTTGCTACTAATAAAGGTTACCTTTGCTGTAAGATTATTTCAACTGTTTTCCCTTTTTGCTGACATTGCCTACAAGTAATTTCCACTCCTGCTCCCAGTTTGTCCGAGAAAACCAAGTAAAAGACTGGAAGACAACTAAGATATGGCTTCGATAGTCAAGCAATGCCATGGGCAATACATTTAGAGACTCTGAGGATATTTTAGTAGTATGCTACAGAAGATACAACCAGTGTATGAGAGATGCATCCTAGTGCTGAGCACATTCCCTCCATCTCAGGACTGACCTCAACAGAAATCCTTTATAAAGGAAAGCACCACCCAGAAATGAATACGGTAACCACAGTTTAGTGACCAGTAGAAGAATAACAAGTTTCACAGACAGACGGTGATTTTAGCGTACCAAGCTTTTCTCCCCATCACATCTCCTGCTGTCACATCATTGTTCAGGCATTTCAGGGAAGTGTACAAAGGCAGCCCCTTAAGTAACACTGACCCTGCCGCTCTGTGACTGTGACAGCACAAGTAAGGGCTAAGCAAGATACAGCCAGAAATGCATTCAACAAACATGCCCCTGGATTTGAGCAGAGTTTTTTAATTAAGTACATTTTTGATGAATTTGATCGTTACACATAAACTTTCCTGTCAACCTTTTACTTAGCCCAGCACAGGCCTGCTCTGATCTCATTACCTACAACAATAGCAACCACAGGCCTGTATTTTCGGTGTGTCTACAAGGGAAAGAGGCACAAATATTTAGCTGAGGAACCCAAGAAACAAAGTCCGATGGCTTGCTCAAGGTCACCTAGTTGAGTTGCAGAGAGATCAAAACCATCTTCTCACATCATGGAGGAAAAACCTACAGTACTCAGCTCCTTCCTCTTCTGCATGTTGTTTTACTTAGAAACTCACTATTTCAGCAAATGAAAAGAAAGAACATTTTCCCCAAGGCTTCTGAGTCCGTGCTATGGCTATGTGGTCCTAACACAGGGATTTGTGTATTTATGAGCAAGAACAGTATCTTCATGCTGAGTGGGTTTTGCAGACACCCTGCTCCCTCTGAGACCTCCTAATACCCCCCTTGGCAGCTATTGCAAATAATTGCATCGAGGAGTGTTATTTGGTAAGCGTCTGGTATATGCTGGTATTTTAAAAATGAGATTTACAGCTGGAGAGAAAAAACCCACAACACCAGCAGCAGCCAGGCTCCTGCAGACAAGCACTGACTCCACAGGCCTCTTAGGCAACAGTCCCCGAGATTAATTTTCGCAAGGACTTACCATATGTTTGACCTCCCTCACATTATCACCAAAACCAGTGACAGTGCCTGAAGTTAAACATGTGCAGAAGATGTGGCAAATTCAGAGCCTTTACTTTCTGCTCTTTTTTTGAGATTTTAATACAAGAATGTTTCTAATATAAAAGAACATGCACTTTTTTCCAAGTGCTGGATGTATCTTCTATTATATGTATTTGATATTGTCAGTTCCTTTCCTTTTTCTTTACTTCTTCTTCAAAAGCTTTGGGCTTTTGATATTGTCAGTTCCTTTCCTTTTTCTTTACTACTTCTTCAAAAGCTTTGGGCTTTTGGTTAGTTGATTGTTGTTTGTTTGTTTTACATAAACCAGAACAAAAAGGAAAGCAAAATGATATAAATAAAAAAACCAGAACAAACACTTGTTTCTATTCCACAAAAGAAAATTAAAATCAAAAGCAAAAAGTTGAAATTATTAACAACTGCTTTAAACAATTTTTAGTCCTGTGGGAATGAGCACCTTCTGCAAGACACAGCATATTTGAAAACATACATTTTTAGTCAGTTATAGTTGAAAACATCTTAAAATTTCTGTAGGGTTACAGTCTTCCATAGTTTCCATTTCTACTTAAGCATAAAAAAGCTTTTCATACTCCATGATTCTCCCCCCCTTCCCCTGGTGAGCAATACACCAAGCTAATACGGCTAATCTCCACTCCTTTTGGATCAGAAGTGGCATTCCTTCATCACTCCTGGGCACTGTGAATAATCAATACCTTAGACATTCTGTGTGCGTAATGAATTACTGATATGTGTTTTTTAACTTAGACCTCAAGTTAAAAAAGGCCTGACCTTCTGTTTTATGTGTATGCTCCGTGCTTTCTTTTTGCTCTCTTAATTCTCTCATTAGTATGGCAGTTCCAGATGTGCATCCTGTATTTCCTTTCCCTTTAGTCCTGAAGGTGCATCATGTGAAACTTGCTCCCTCCATCCTCAGGGCATGGACTTCCAGACTGACACATACACATACATACACACGCACCCTGTCTACCCAACACCACAAAGTATTGTGGAAAAAGACTGTAGTGTTGTCATTGTGTTTAAAAAAGGGAGTCATGAGCACATTACTGGTCTGCTGAGCCTGTAATGCAATATGCCCTCAGACAGGAATTTTGCTGGTAGCTCGGCTGAACTCTGTACAGAGGTATTCCTGCTTACTGTTCGCTGCACACCCCTAAGGGGAAACGAAAAAAAAAAATAGCAGGTGAGTCCAGGAGCCTTATTGCCAGGAAAAACTTGGAAAGCTTTTTGATAGCATTTAAAACTTCAGCAAAACACTTGGTCTACTGTACATTTTCCAGACTTTTCTAATGTTGTTGGGAGGGGCTTCCTATAGCAGTATCTCAGCCTCTAGCAGTTTCCTTCGAATTTTGTTCCTCACCATGTACTGAGTGCTAACCAGCAGGCTGGGGCAGTCTGAGAAAGAGGAACTTAATGACAGTGTAACATTAATAAACACAACCCTGCAAGTACAAATGAAGTTGCTGATTACAGTTCTCAAAACACATCTTTACACACACACGCCCTATACAAGCATTCCTCTTGTAAACTCACTTGTTTACAAGTCTGAAATGCAGCTTTAATTTTGCTGATCTTAGAAAGTAAAAGCAAATTAGAAAGCAACCCTGCACTTCCCTCCCTACAACCTCTCTTGCCTCTTTGCCTCCAATCTTCTGTGCAAGATGCCTTTTATTAAAGCTTTGATCAAGCTCTAAAAGTTGTTTGTTGATGTAAGACAAAATTTCTTAACAATCTTTAAAGAAATCTCAAAAGATGCATGCCAGAAACAGAACCATAAAAGCTGACACAGAGGGAGAAAATGCACTAGAGGGAGTTTTCTTACTCCATTAGGAATCTGGTTTATTTCAAAGGATTCTTTCTCCCCAGTTTGTTTCCCAGTTAATACATACATCTGGGAACAAAAAACCTTTCAATACATAAGATTTAAGCCAAGATCTAGTCTCCAGTCCTTCTGGCATTGACAATAATATGCAGTCTCTGATTTCAGAACCAAGGAGAGAAAACAACGTTGTATTTCCATTACTCCAGCCATGCACACTAACATGGGACACTCGATGTCCAGATCCCAGCATGGACTTTTTAAGATTGAACAATTTTCCATGCTTGAGGCATGACTCCATTCATCCACACCTTCCACTATGGTATTGTGAATGAGTTTTTTTTGAAGTGAACAGTATACTGAGCTCTTCAAGCTAACAAGATTAAAATGAAAATTTTGCAAATATCAATCAAACTTCAGATTCTTATCCGACAACTAAAAAGGATCCTCTGTGTTGATCTGCTGTCACCACTGACGTTTTTAGCAAAACTAAGGCAAGAAATAAACCAAACTGCATTCAAGCTCTGAAAAGTCAGTATAGCTGAGAAAAATAAAAAGCAGTTGTCATTTTTGTAAACATTAGATGCAGAGTAATGTGTGCAAGAAGCATTTACAGAGTGCCAAAACATCTCTGACTTAGCATCTCTTCAGTAAGTGTTGCATAGATATTACATATTTTACTAACTGCAATGTGAGTATAGACTTCACATTTTTACCACAACACCATCAACCTCAGGCACGCCAAGTAAATACTCCTTTTACCGAGAATGGGGAAAGTGGGAACTTACTGGTTGTAGCAGCTACAGTCAGTGGTGCAAAGGCTTCTACAGGGGGTACAATGTGGGCTGATTTGAGAAGACACTTGTAAATCTGGCAGACATTTCAAATATGGCTGTGTGCCCTTAGAGGAGAGTAGGAAAAGGAGTTCACTAGGACAGCAGGCTACAACACAGCCATTTTCTTTCCAAGGCCCTGAGCATGGACAAAGTTCCAGAAAAAGTGATACCTACAAAAAAAAGGGAACATCTTCTACATCGCAAACATTCTCAAGCATTTCTCTCAGGACAAGTTACCCTACTGACTTCGGTTCCTCCCAGTCCCAGGAGGCTGGGAGGAACCGGAGAGTCTGAGATAGCAAAGAGGCAGCTGGAACAAAGCTCACATGCACACTTAAGTGGGGCTGCAGGGGTCAAGAATGCCAGAAGGAAAGGGTTGCCCAGTGGAGATATCTACATGATTTTGCAGCCTTTTACAAAGAACATATAGAATGAGAAATAAAGTTGAATGAGCTCTCTCATCTCTCTCCAAGAACACTAAGTACACTTAAACCATCTCTGATGTGCATGTCTGCCCTGTTTTTAACTCCTAGGGGCAGCTGTTACTCAGCTCACTGAGGTGCCTGTTCCAGTGTCGTCACTGTATCAAGTTTCTAAGTTTTTGCTCTTATTTGGCTTGTGTAAGGAGCTATTTCTTGCCCCCTCTCCTCATGCTTATGAAGAATGAGGTCTTCACTCTCCCTGTAGGGATTTCTTATATGCATTTGCCTTTCTTTTTATTAGTCGTGTTACTAGTATTCTCAGTTCCTTCTATCTTTTCCTTTAAATTTTCTCCAATCTGTGTGTTTTTCTCTTAAAGCACAATGCTCCAAACTGAGCACCACACACCACCCAGCCTCACCAGCAGCAGTGAAAGTGGAGTCCTGCGCACCCATATTTCATGGAAACCACCTTTTCAACCTTCCAGGTTTCAACAGTCTCTGAAGGCTTATGTATTTTCACTATATGACTTGATATATTGCCCAGATTCCCATGTGCCATACAGTGCCTGGACATTTTCTTCCTCTGTGTTTATAGAATCCATAAATCTTCCCTACACCTGTATCCTTAGAGAATGCTATGTTTTTTCTCTCCTTAATCTACTTTTTCAAGGGTATTTTGAGTACTGAGCAACCTTCTCAAATTGTATTTGTTTTCAGTTTTCCAAATATACTGCAGCTTCAGTGCCATAAATTTTAACCCATTTCTCTCTATATTGGTAATTTTGTGTCTCAATTAAATTCAAACAGGTGGTTTCTAGAGAGAAATGGAAAGTCTGGCAAGCTTATAGCAAATATTGTGAGGCATCGCAGATGAGATCAGCTCAGTTGGTCAGAGCATGGTGCTGGTAACAACAAGGTTGTGGGTTTAATCCCTGTGTGGGCCATTCACTTAAGAGTTGGACTTGATGATCCTTGTGGGTAACTTCCAAATCAGCTTATTCTGTGATTCCTAAAATGTTCCTCCTGAAACATATCACAAATATGTCACACATATAATCATATATTTGTCACAGTTGACAGATACTCAGAGTGATAACTACACAAAATACTATTCCCCTCCAGTGGCCACCTTATCATGATTTCATTTACTCCGGCTTCTTTCCAATACACACATGCAAAAGTCCTAATAAACCCGAGATGGGTTACAGCTACTGCTTCCCTCTCACCAGACAATTTATTGTTGCCAAAACAGAAAATTAGATTGAAAACTGACGTCAAAGGAACAAAACCACTTTGGCAAAGGTGAAAACTAATTTCTTCTCCTGTGAGATCCTGTTGGTCATGCACTTCTCGTTTTGAGAGCAAAGACCTGCGGCAAAGCTCGATTTGTCAGTGTAAGAATGAGCAACCTTGGAGCTCAAAAAGTAATCGTATCCACATGGTCTTGGAAGGAACAGTTCCACAGAACTTGAAATAACCTTTCAAGGTTTTTAAAAACCTCCTTTAGAATGTAATAAGAAACTGTACCTATTGTATAAGACTAGAGGCATTGTGGAACAGGGATATGTTAACTTGAATCTGAAGCCATTTCATAGTAGTTTCTGTGTGACACTTTGCACCTTGGATTATACTGGTGTAACTTCCCTGTGATGTTGATTTCTTTAGCCTATAAACTCCTCTATATACATTTGGAGACCTGATCTTGCATTCCTGGCATACTCACAGTAGATGCTTAAAGTCAAACAGCATTGCAAGTGAAGTAATCATTATAGTTTTATTAAGCAAATAATTCTTCCTTACAATGTATTTGTCAAAAGCTGGAACTAATTTCCCCCCTACTGACTTTGTCCCCTGCCACTTGGCAGGAATTCATTTTATCCTCATATTTTTAAACAGAGCTGAAAATACAAAGACTGAGGGGGAGGAAAAGTAAAAAGTAATTCACTATTAGTTTAGGAAGTCAAAGCATCTTAATTTTGCCTTCAGTATCACTGATGATACTAGCACAGTAGCTCTGAGAAAAGGGTTTCACAGTGCATCATTGCTGGGAATTGTATAGAGATGGATTGGAAGGTGCATTTTTTTCCATGTTCAGTAAATATGTATCCCAAAATGAATTCCACACATGCTTAAAGTACAAGCTCTACCTAAATCCTTCAGGTCAGATGCTCTCACAACTCTTTATGGTATGCCAGGGAGCTCCTCCAGCTGAGCTAGTTTATATTTACATTAACAAGGAGTGCAGCCCAGAAAGAGGAGTTTTGTGGAGCAAAACTAATATTGCTGAAAACCCAACATCCACAGGCCTGGGAAGTGGGTGTTAGTTTTTTGCCAATATTTAATTTAATCCCCAACACTGAATGCTCAGTAGGAGTTGCCTTTGGTGCTTTAGGTGTACTGCCAGAACATATTTTTTGGCTTTGGTTTTGCCTGAGCTTAACTGGGTTCATATACCTCATGGTGGTTACTAAAACACAGTAAGAAGGAGAGGCATTTCACAAGTGAGCTTTGGATTTGAGCCCACTGGTCAGAAGAAGCTCCCCTCTACCTCCTCCAAACCATGAGTTATCATGTCCCAACCTATTCCATACCACTTTGAGGAGAGGCATCCTGTGCCCTGCTGGATTTTCAGGGCTGGGTTATCAATGGACCAGACATGTTGCATTTCATCACCCCCCATTTTCAGAATTATCACACCTATGGGGATCCATGCTGTTCAATGCATTGCTCTGAAATGTGCAAACCAAATGTAGCTAAAAATGAAAATAAGCATTTTATAAGATGATTATAAATAAGCATCTTCAACATACTTCTATATAAAAGTTTAAATAAGACGACAAAAAGATAACAAGTTTGCTTAATATCAAATCATACTAAAAAGCCTGCCATCATCTCTCTTTCTTCTCCTCCTAAGTTTGACAGTCTTAATTAACTCATGAACCCCATCCTGGTGAATACAAAACTCTTCCCAATTTATCCAGAGAATGATTTGTTTCAGTGAAACAGGCCTACAACTATATCCTGCTTTTTCTTTGAGTTATTCTAACACATTCTAAGGTAAAAATTTTGTGAGGTAAAACATTTTTCCACCTGACTGGACAACATTTACATTACTGTGTTCTACTATTTAAATCTATTACTCTTTATTTTTCATTTAATACCAAGTTTACATAAATGTAGAGGAGTGCACACTGCTTGATAGTGGCTCTCAAGCTACACATACATGGCCAGAATCAGTCCCTTAGAACAACACTGAGATGGGAGAAACAGATCCTACTCTGTTTTTGAATGATAAACATTAAGTTTTTGTTGATGTAAATGTATCTTTGCAATTTATATAGAAAACTGGAACAACTGCTTAATGGCTCCCAACTTTAAAATGCAGAAATCCAGTCAGCTGCTCCAGACAACTGTAGCTGTTCCAATATTTCACCTTTTAAAAATGGGAGAATTTGGAATAAAAGATGTATCAGTTTACATTACTACAGAACTTCAAGACAAGTTGCTGGAATAAATTTATGAGAGAGAAACAATTTCAAAATCCCCAGTTCACGTGGACCAAAACCACGGGGACCTGCAGAACTCTGAAGCGTAGTTCTGGTAGATGTGCGTGACTCTAAACGGAAAATAATATACAAAACAGAGGAATGTTTGCCTCTGGGAAAAGCTGACAATATAATCACTTTGTTGTGTAATCAAGACGACTTCCATCTAGTTGGTAGCAAACGCTGCAATAGACAAATAATTCCCCCAAGAACGGCTGTTTCCAGCATATTCATAAACAAATTATCTGTGTAAAAGAACATTGTTTTTCATAATCAACTGTTGGCATTTTAAAAGCATGCAACTCTCAGAAATTACTGACTTTCAAATTAACAGGGGATCCAGGATGTGACCTTCAAAATTGGAGAAACAAATGGTAAGCAGTATGCTAAACAGAAGAATAAATGGTAATGAGAGATTTAAAGCCATAAAATTGTGATTCTCTCTCATCACTCAAGTTTAGATCACAGAATCATAGAATGGTGATGGGTTGAAAGGGACCTTAAAGTTCATCTAGATCCAATCCTCCTGCTGTGGAAGGGACAACTTCTACTAGAACAGATTGCTCAGAGCTCCATCCAACCTGGCTTTGAACACTTCCAGGGATGGGACATCTACAACTTCTCTGGGCAACCTATCCCATTGTCTCACCACTCTGACAGTACAGAATTTCTTCTGTATATGTAATCTAAACATACTCTTTTTTCACTTTGAAGCCATTTCCCCTTGTCCTGTCTCTACATGCTCTTGCAAATAGTCTCTCTCCAGATGCTAATGATGCATTAAATCAATGTAATTTAGAATAGTACAAATATCCTTCCTAAAATAAATTCAAGTTTTGAAAACATAGTCTTTGCTGATAATTTGGAAAAGATAAATCTGCAAATTATGGGACAGAGTTGTACAAAGCACAAGAAGAGGCCTCAATTAAAAATAAGAAAACAAACCCAAACCACATTTGGTAAAGCCAATCCCAACTCAGCTTGGTTCAGCCCAGCTTGCTATGGATTGTCCACGACATACCCGCAAGTGCCCCTTGGCGCCCCAGCTGATGATGAGTCATGTGAGCAGTAGACACATCCCTCTATCAGCTAAACTACCAGTATGTGAGCGATAACGAAATAGCAACAAAAAGTGCTGCCAACAGACAAGAAAATATAACCTTCATCTAAAAAAACTCTTTGATAAGTTATCATGTCACTGCTCAGTCCAGGGTGAGTTTGGTGAGCTCTTTTCTATCCCATAGGAGAATTACACTGAGGCGGTAACAGTTTTCCTGACTTTACAAATGAGATGTATTTACTTCCAGACTAAAGCTTTTGCAGACTAGGAGCCCTGCCTGCATCCATCTGTAGGATACCCATGGATTACAGAAAATGAGTAGAACTGTGCAAAGTGTAACTAAAGGCTGACATGCAACAACTGCTCCTGATCAGCTCATATCCATTTACACCTTCATTTTCAAAGTTTATTTTCTTTTCCAGGAATGAGATTTCTTCAAAAGTACTTGTTGGTATCCTGGCAAGTACTCCTGTGTTTTGAGGGCTAGCACCTTGTTTCTAGGGTTGCATCCCTCCTTCCCTCTGACACATGGCCAAACTGAGAAAAACAAAGCTGGTCTCCAGGGCTTTTTGAAGGAATGGTAGAAAACTTCACTTAATCCACAGTTTTGCATTTCTTACAAACCCACAGTGTTGCCACTACATGTACACAAAAAGAATACATTCAGCAAAGAGCTGGCCAAAGCCAATTCCCCAACGAATCACCTTTGGGACCTGGGTGAGAGCAACACTCTAGAGACGATGAAAGAAAAGAAGCATAGGCCTCCAAAGCAGAAACCCATGACACCAGCTCAATCTAACTCATCCAGCATCTCTCCAACAAAGATACATAAACCGAGGTTTTTTCATAATAAACACGTCACGTTATGAGAGCCCTGGAGTGACAGTGAGCAGTCCCCTCTTGTTACAAACACACACAATACACACACAACAACGCACTGAGCAAGCACATAGTGCTTATTCAGAACCACAAGGATTATAATTTTGTTTATGAGAAATTTGGGAATTAAGATGGGAAAGAGACATGGCCACTGGCAGCTTTCTTCTACTAGAAAAATGTAACTGGCTCAAGCCCAACTGCACTAAGTTACATGGGTTCCTGACCACCAGTGTGAAGCAGTCCCAGACTGTGTCAAAACAGATGGTACTTACGACTGCAAAAACATTCAGAGGGCATTAGCCACCCTCTGAAACCCAGCCCTGCTGTCTGAGGCCCCAGTTGCTGTGTCTGTGACTTGTGCTGTATAAATTGCAGATTGCTGTTTATATGCAGCAGCATATGGTACTCTGACATTTGAGGAGTATCAGATGTACATACATGCAAGTAAATCAAGAATTCAGTGCTCAGTATTTATGGCAACTTCAATAACTTCCCAGTCTACTGAACGCCACAATAAATAACTGCTTTATTGTGCATAAAATATGAACTGACTGTAATTATTCCTTTTCAATTCATTGTGATTTCAATTTACTGAAATGAGATAAACAAAATTATTCACTGACTCTTTTAATGTCATTTTGATTTCATTAACTCAAAATCAATGTGCAAAAGAAGAAAATGTGATGTTTATGTCTACACAATTGCTGAGTTATTATTCAAAGCAAGAACTCTGGCACTATCTAAACCTTTTAGTCTCTTTCATGTTAACCTAAGCTAATTATTTAAAGCATCATCACTAGCTCTATATGGAATTTTACATTTATCCTCAGATTTATTATCTCAGATTTATTACCAGCTTATGGCAGTATCTCAGGGAGTAGACTTAAAAGACAGGACAGCAAAAAAAGCAGCATTTGGAATCAAGAAATATTAGACATCTTGACAAAGAAAGAGGAGGATGAAGAGAAAGGCCCTTATTTTTACAAAGCCCAAGAAAAATGGGAACCTGTCAGGGTGCTCTCATGAATATGTATATACACCTGATGGGAAGTCGTCCTGGAGTTCCTTCTAAATATAATTATTCTGTGTTTACCAATTCAGTTGAACTTAACAATGGTCCTCTTTTTAAGGCCTTGCACAGAAGAACAAACTGTGCCTAATTAAAGCAAATCAAACCCTTGTGAAAACGTCAAAATGAACGTGCTAATTCCCAAACTGTGAGTGGAAAGGTTAAGTGATCTTGACCTGTTCAACAGAAGACCAAAAAGGATATGCTAATATGTACCATTATCTCCAGCACATGTAGATAGAGGACAGAGGTGATGGAAAGGTTACTGTACTTGCAGAGCTACGTATGAAGGAGCAGTACCAAGTTTGACTAAGAGAAAACTTTGTAGTTGAGGGTTAAAAATTATGACACAGTACACAAATAAGTCAAGGCATAGGCTGAGCGGGTTAGAATTGCCATCTAGAGCTTTCTAGGAAGCAGCAAGATTAAAAAAAAAAAAAACAAACCAAAACACATCAATAGAGGAATTAATCTATGAAGAAAATTCTGCTTTAAGCTGTTGTTTATACAGGATCACCCAGGAAGTTTCCCATCCTTTATCATCAGTCAACCCTGATTTGTTAGCCATCTTGGTCTTCCTAAAACAGAGAAGTAAAACTCTTACTGGAAGAATTTGCCGGGGGGGTGAAAAATGAAGGAGTAACTGATGCTTATTTTCATCATTGGCACAGATACACATTTTGGGCTGAGAAGCAGTGCCCTTGCTACAGCTTGTTCAAAGTTGTTTCAGTACACACTTTTACAGATTTTTTGCTCTATTCATAAAATACAGACTATCATCCATTTTGAGAGGAAAAAGGATGAAGGTCACTGCAATGCACATGATTCACAGGAGCATATTAAACCCTGCTCATGTGGACTCTGATACATCTCCTGAACTACAGTGAAAATTCCTCAAGATGTTTTTTTTTTTTTTTTCCTCACAATACAATGAATATACCAAAGATCCTTGTAACTGATAACTTGAGTTTGAGACTCAGCATTTACTGGCCTCAGTTCTGAGACTCCTGAACAGCACACTCCATTGCCAGTTTTCCTCCTTGGTGTAGAAAAATTACCATGTGCTCTCCTTTTGGTAGAGCTGAGGCTACAGATTTCTTGGCGGGATGCACTATGCTAAGCTTGGAGACAAGGACTACCAGAACTACTAAACTGGTACTGAAATCCTAGTGAATCCACCCTCAGACCACCTCCAGTTGAACTGACTCTTATCCTTATAAGACCTGTTTCAGAAGAGAAGCTGATGGACACAAAGCACAGGGGAAAGTTATACACTTTCAGAGAGAGAAAAGCACTGCTGTACTACTATTATATTTAAGGAGTGATGACAAGGTTGTATTTACAGGATGTGTGATGTACATTAAGGTACACATCATGAGGCTTAGGTTCTAGAAAAGACATTTAACACTGTGCTATAGTTCCACTAGGTACTGAGGCTTCAGGTGGAGAAATTATAGTAATGACTTACTTCATCGTCTCCTTTCTAATAGCACAAGACTTCAAGCAGAACGCTAATGCAAAAATAAAAAAAATTATAAAAATGTATTCCTAGCATTCTTCAGTAGAATTTGGAAACATGGAACACAGCCAGTAAAAGATCACACAGTCGCATTTAAAAACTTTCAATGAGAAGGTAAAAAATTTTTATTAGGAAACATTTAGAAGCACGTAGTGACTTCACATTTTCCAGCTCACTGAATTTACAAGTGAAGAGGCTGATGTTGCAGTACCTGGATGCCAAGTAGTTCCTAGGATGTGCAGAGTACCAGAGGCTACTGTAAGTTCAGAGCAGCCAGCTCTGAACACACTACACACTAAATCTGAAACACTGCCAGGTTAGTTCACTCTCTTCTATTTGTGGCAAAGAGACTTTTATAACATCAGTAATTGGCTGGAAAGTATTGCCCTCATTTCATCGTACTAAGTTACACTCCACTCATGCTGTATTCATGACTATTTATAGCATGAACCATGTATAGGGACATGACACTGCAAAAGTGTCACTATGAGAAATGCTAAAGTAAGAAGCGGGATGAGATTACAAACACTGGGCCACTAACCTGCTATAATCCAGTTATACATTTACTTGCTCTGTCATTTTAATTCCATTTACAGAACACATGAGATATGTGCAAGGCAGTGATACTACTGGTATTACACACAGCTCAGGAAAATACTTGTGTAGCCCTGAGGGTGATCCAAAAACTCATACAGAATATCAAAATTTTCACTATTTAATATCTTATCCAGTCTGGGAGACAGCAAAATCTGTTGCCAATTCTTGATCACCCTTTAGTTTGTGGGAATAGGTGTCTATCACAAGACATCCCTCTTGTTCAGTTTGGACTGTTTTGACATGATACATGGAAGGAAACAGAGGTGGCAAAAGCACTGAAGTAGAACATTTGCAGTGACAGGAGTGCATGTGGCTGCTTGTGTCTACAGAGGTATCTCTATACTAAGTCACTGAAGTCCTTCAATTTGAATCTCAGGAATTAAAATTCTCCCTAGGACCGTCTCCATAACACATGAAATGGGTCTTTTGTTCACTACCTGCTGAAATGGGATGTCTGTACAACAACAACCTGGAGATGGAAAACAATCTTTCCACCAAGTTGCTTCTCACGTGACTTTTGCAGGACCTGAATTCTGCCACTGCAGCATCAGGCTGTGATTTAACTCATCAAATCCTGGCACAAAAGTAGCTCATACCTTACAGAAAGGTGTCAAGGACTGAAGAGCAGAGCACAAGGACAGACTGTACAGTTCACACGGAGCATCACCTCTTATTCAGCAAACCCTGGTCTTCCCCATCTCACCTTTTTAAGGAAAGACCTTACAAAGCTTTGAGTTTACTGAAATGGTGTAACAAACACATATGCTGCTGAAGTGATATTTGACTTACAAGGCTTTTATGTTGAATGGCCTCAGCTGATTTAGAAATCTCCATTTCATAAGCTCTGGAAGGCGACAATACATTCCCAAGTGATCTGCTATGTTATAAACCAGCCAGAAGCCATTTGAACACCACAATAAGAAAAGGCTTCAGAGAGGCACACAATGCCTCCAGCCATGAGGGCTGACCATTAGGCATGGACATCAGCTCTTCCTTGCTCCAAAACACAGATGGGATGCCTGCCTTGGGACTGAGCCATGGTTCCTGCACACCCCAGTGAAGCAGTCACTTCTCTTCATTACTTTCTGTATCTACAGCATTCACCAGTCATGCTACTGAGTCTTCTTTACTGACTATAATGAGTTTCATGCAAGTGAAGCCATATCTGGGGAACAATTCAGGCAGAATAAGTTATTTTAGCTGAGACTACAGCTGGCAGAGCCTGCCCCTTAGGCAAATTGCCTTGTAACACAACAAAGCCTCATCTGTCTGTAGTACATTGCAGCAAGCTTGCCAGCCTTTCTCTGAACAGATATTTGCTCCTTGAAGGGAATTCAGATTTTTCTTTATAGAAAAACTCCGAACTCTCAAGAGCAAAAAGCAATCTTAGCACACTTGAACTGCATTTAGCAGCCTTGCTGTACACAAAGGTATGGGTGAGGGCTGTGCTTCTATGCCCTGCCTATGCAGAAGATTACTGATGATAACAAGGTGAGATCTAGGAACAGATGATTTCATGGCCCAACCTTGGCAAATGGTCTGGGACAGCACCTTTTAAGACAGGCATGTGAGTGAACCATTGGTGGTGTGCAGGTGTAAAAAGAACATAAAATCAGCATGTGCTTCCCAATACTGATCATGTTAAAGTGCATGAAAACTGTTGTCTCTAACCAGTCACCTTAAGAATGAAGAAAATCATCAGCCAGACAGAGTGGCCTCCTAGTCAGAGGCCAGGAGCTGCCTGCTTTCAGGCAGGCTGCTGCAGGCAAAGACCTACAGATCACGGGGTGCACCCAAGCTCGTGGGTGCTGCCTCACCAGCTGCAGGGAGCTGGTGGGTCCCAGGAGGTGATAGCACCCACATCTCCTGCAGGATATAGGTGCACTTCAGATGGGGAAGGGCGGGAGACTGTAACCCCCACATGCTAGTAGAGTATGTGTGTGTACTTGTTGAAGAGAGTCTATAACTTTTGGGGATTAGTTAAAGCTGTTTTCTGTAAAAGCTTATTAACATTAATTCAGTGTTCAGTGTTGTAATTTATCTGTGGCATTCCTGGTGCTGATCCCAAATGAGCAGTTCATTGACTACTCATTAAATTCATGCCATTATTAAACTGCTTTGATCCTAATTTTAGTTTAAGCTATGTGAACTGAATAGCACTCCACTGCAGCACATGTGATTCATCACTCGCTGCTGTTTGTTTCTGTTATACTTTCAAGGATGAGAAAACTGATTTATATCAGGTGTTGACAAGAATTTCAAAATAAAGCTAGGGATTAAAGAGTGTTGTTTAACCAGCTGCAACAAGCCATTGCTTAGAAAAGGTGTGGACAAACTCCAAAAGCAACCTAGATGTCACTGTGGATTTGTGGAGCGCTGGTAGCGCTGTGTAGTGGAGCAACAGGGAGATGCTGAACACCTGCACTGAGGGATCATGTTCAGCCTTGGCAAGGACTGCAGCTGATTCAGACTCTGGTTTCTCCTGCAGAGAATCACAACCTTGGTATAATCTAATTATCTCTCCATACATATATGTGCATTATTCCCAAATATAGCTACATTTGGCTGTACCTATAGGCAGTTTGCTATAATTACAGATGGCCAGAAATGAAACAGCAGCTTTGACTTTTCTTACTAAGTATGGAAAGTAATGGAAACCACAGAAGTGCTACGACTGAATAAAAAGCTTACCTTTTATTTATAAAAGTGTGTGCCAGGGAAAACTTAATAATATACACCTAATATAATTAGGAAACCAAATTAAAGACCATTAAATAATTTAAAACATTTTTTTCTAGGAGAAAGTATCAAATTCCTTATGAGTGTGTTCTAATCACACAATTAAACCAGAATGATTTTACCCTGTTAATTTTCTCTCTTCTTTTTTGTGTTAAAGTATGTAAGATCAGGAATTGGCGTACTACAAGAGATGAGTATGGAAAAAAGCCAAGCACCCAGTGGTAAGGACTATATTTTAAAATGGGTTAAATTTAGCTTATTATGCTAAAATTAATGAAAAATTAATTAGGCAAGACACAGATTATAGCTTTACAATAAGGGGCACTTCCAGAGGTTTCATCTGCTTTGTTTAAAATGGACATGCTTCATGATAGCACTGCTCAGAAAACAGATGGACAGGAGCTGTAAACTTTAAGACAAGCTACCAAGATATTGTAACTGTTAAGTTTACACTGCAAGGAAAACAGCTTTTAGTGTGTGTCCAGCAAATCCTTGTAGCTCAGCCAGGCAATGGCCCTTCTCACTTTCCTGGGAGTAATGCTACTTGGAGCTATGTTAACTTATGAGAGGCACAACTGCAGTACTATAGTTTTTTTCAGGCTTGTACCAATGTTTTAATCGAATTCTCCCTTGTTAAACACTTATTCTCCCCTTTCCTCAGAGTGGGAAAAGCACAGACACGATAAACCATGAGAATGACTTTGGGTTGTACCAGGTTTTCAGGTGAGCTCCAGTGCAGCCCATGAGATAACGCATCCTGAGGATGCACTAATGCGGGACCAGAACTCCCAACCGTGGAAAACGTGGAGCGTGGCCCAGAGCTGGGTACAGCTCCAGCTGGGGGAGACATGCTGGGGAAATGGGACCCTTTCCCAAATCATGGGAAGCACCATGGTTTCAGAGGATACATGCACTGAGCTGTTGTCAGCTAGGATGGAGTAAAAAGTGCTGCCGTTTCACTCTTTTCCCTTTTTTGCACCCTCTGTTAAAACCCATAACTCCACTTCACAATACGATGTCAAAAAATGTCATACAGATGATGAGTGGAGCCAGAGGATGAAGCCAGACGTTTATTCTTGTGTTTTAACCAATATAAACTGGATTAGGAAATTCAGTTTATATTTAATTGTATATTTTAAAATAAGCCATAATAACCGTTGCACTAACATACAAGGAATTCAGAAGCTGTTGGATGTCTTGGCAACCTTGATGTAAATTCATATTCTGTTTCTTTTAAAACACTGTATCCAAAAGAAACACTGCATCAAATATATTGTTGAGACGTTCCTCAGCACATGTTTTGACATCTAGGCAAATCTTATGAGTCAGGGTGGTTGAGAAGCTCAAGCAACAAACCTGACGCTGCTGCACTGACAGGTTCACCACTGGGATAAAGTAAATTGCCTGTTTTCTTTTGACAGCTGAACAGGAGATCTCAGCCACTTGGCTTCATGCTCCCCATCAGTACCCTCCAAGCTCTCCAGCTTCAGCACGTGGCCAGCCAGGGCATGCACCAGGGCTGAGCAGCCTCCTCTGCAACTGGCACTGAGGTGTCCCTGGTGACATGGACGGAGCACTGAAGGAGTTTCAGGGCACTTTGGGACACCCATGCTCTCAAAGCAGCTGACAGGCACCTAAACGACATCAGTCACCTGTGAGCATGCCACAGTATTACCTGTCCCCAGTGCTCCTCACCAAAGCACTGTCAGCTTACTTTTATCACATCTAATTAGTCACCAGGAGTCATTTAGCAGCCTGAGGGGCAGATCTCAGACAGCAAGCCCAACCTGGTCACAGAACAGGTTTACTTCCTTGCAATTGCACATTCTGGTACCAGAGCATTAAAGGCAAGTGGGGTTCACAGAGAGGCATGAAGATTTCTTTCTTCACAGGAATATTGCACACAGGCATGAGCACATGGTGCCACCAACCTGTGCTAGGCATCCCATGAAGGTTACGCAGAATATGACATACTGCAACACAGGTGTCAGGAAAGAAGCTAATTCATAGTACAACAAAAACATCATTAACGCCTCAAGTTAGACGTGGTAGCAGACTTGAAATGCAACCCTCTGGACACACCACCATGCACAGTGTGGAACCACCAGATTCTTGCATGCAGCCCTGAAAAACCTGGCAACCCTAAGGTTCATTATTTGAAACAGTTTGCATTTTCAGTTCAAGTTTTGTTTACCTGTATGACAGAATATATCCAAGCTGAGACATGCTATACGGATTCTCCTAGTAAGTCAATAATCACAACAAAAGTCTGTTTGACAGGAATACTGCTTCACATTCACTCATTAATCATTTTGAAATCTTGTGAAAGTAACGTAAAAAAAAAAAAAAAAGAGAGAGAAATCAAAGCAAGTAAATTAACCAGCCTTCCTTAAGACATGGACTTACCTACTCTTAGAGGCTGTGGTGAGGTTAAAGCCTTTATCACTGGTTTCGACCATCTGGCCAATACATGACACATCTTAATTTTCTATATACTCTGCTATAAACACATTCTAGATTTAGGCTTTTTACATGAACCTTCTACCTGCCAACCCCAAAATATCATATTGCACACCACAATAGAGAGTTGCCATCTGCAGGATGGTTTGGTTTTGCCTCTAACTGCTATCAGCCATGGTGCCCTCCCAGTCCCAGGACGCTCTGCAGAGGAACTCCCAGAGCTCGCTCCTCTGTGCAGCTATCAGCACACAGCACAGCCCTCTTAGCAAGGAAACTTGGCAGAGGCTCACAAAATACACAACTTAACAATCAAGGGCCTTGTTGAGTTGGACCTTTTATTGAACACAACTCTGGCCCTTGTCTCCTCTCTCTGTTTATAAGTCTTACCAAGTATATAAACTATTGCTCTTAAATTATGAGGACCCACATTTATGAGAGCAATTATCCTTTGTTTGTTTAGAAAGGCTATTTGTCTTTCTCCTGTCTTTTACATGCTTCCCTGCCTCTTTTGCCCAAAACAAAGGAAAATGTTTGTATTTTTATTTGAGGGTGGGCTCCATCTGAAGTTTGCTTAATGAGAGGAAATCTCTGCTATAACCATTGGATGGGGGGAGGAGCTGGAGAAGGAGACCACGCCTTGCTTCAATTCAAATGAAAGGCAAGGGAACTGTCTGGAAGAACAGATAAAGTTTTTGCTTTTATGCCTCTATAAAATTAATTATAAAGTTGTGGAGGCTTGGCTTTAAAAAAATAATTTAAAAATCACAGTACACATCAGATATTAACTACCTTGCTGTCAGCTGTGCACTAGAGCAGGGTAGGGTTTGAACATTGGACTGACCCTGCTGCAGTCTGTTGAGATGAGACGGAAAGTAAAAACTCACCGCTGGGGCTTTAAGAAGACCATGCTATCTCTGGAGAATAGATTAAACTATAACTTCCAAAAGACTAAAATATGTCTTTGTAAGACTGCTCTATTCAGAATTAATACTGCCAACATAACACACATTTGAGCTCTGCAAGCGAGCACACTTGGCTGTCTGACAGTGCTTCCCAGAGAGTTGTCAAGTACCAAGCATAGATGGACTTCCTTTAACAGTTCCAGAAAAATGATCCCACATATCAACTCTGTCATTCCTGTAACTCCAACAAGAATCTAAGACCTGAACAGTCCCAAGCCTGCAGCCAGGCAGCTATTACCCTGAGGACCTCCGTTCTTCCTTCCTCTCCAGAATTTGCAACACGCGCCCTCTGCTACAGAAGGCAACACCCAGACTGAGCCTTTGAAATCATGGAAAAGAACGCTGTGTTGCCTGGAAAACCACAGCAGCAGCAGGGAAAGGAAATGGGCACGTGAGTAGCTCCTCCTTTCCTCAGGCACACACCTCCTCACCGTGAGTAACATGGAAACTGTTCTAAGAAGTGCCCCTGGTAGAGGAAATCCTCCAGTATCCTTTCAAGTGTGACACCACAGAGGTACCTTCTGAGAGATGAGGATGGGACAGATCTAGAGTAGTTGAGCTTCATGTTGGAAAATAATTTTTTAAAAAAAGGAAGATATTTTTGAAACAAGTGCTGCAGAACTGTCAACAGAAGAGAAGACAGGGCTGGCAGGTGCAGGGAAGGATGCAGATGGGCAGAGCCACTGCACAACCAACAGCAGCTACAGAACAGAAATGCAGCACAGAAAAACCTTCCAGGAAAGTGGCTGTTGTTCTGTTCAACAAAGCTGAGCAGAAGATACTTCAGAAGTGAAACGCATTTTCTAAATTAGGGATTCTTAGCACTCTGACAGGAAGAACACTTCGACTAAGGCGTTTCAGTGGTTGTTTTGCTCTCCAGGTACCATGCAAGCATCCCCTAAGTGACTTTTATTAACTGAAATTGTTTCAGTGCAGAAAGCAGAAGCACCAGACATTTGCAGGCTGAAAGTACATTTTTATGTTTATGAGCCAAAGTCACTAACACTCTGTAACACAGCTTCCATATCCAGATATGATTAGAAGGGATCTTTTAATGGGACTTATTGACACTTACAAAGTTGTAATAAGAGGTTATCTTTCATGATGCAGGATGCATTACACTCTCAACAATGCAACTCTGAACTAAAATCACAAGTTTCCCTTCTTGTAGAACCTGCTTTCAAGGTTAAATGAACACACTTATCTTTAGGTATAAATATGAAGTACTCTAGAATCACAGAACTATTTAAGTTGGAAAAGACCTCTAGGATCATCAAGTTCAAGCACAAACCTAACACTGTCAAGTCCACTACTAAACCACGTCTCCAAGTACCACATCTATATGTCTTTTAAATACCTCCAGGGACGGGGACTCCACCACTTCCCTGGGCAGCCTGTTCAATGCCTGACAATCCTGAGGAAGAAATTTTTTCTAAACCTCCCCTGGCACAACTTCAGACCATTTCCTCTTGCCCATTCACTGGTTGCCTGAGAGAAGAGACCGATCCCTCCCTGGCTACAACCTCCTTTCAGGCAGTTGTAGAGAGCAATAAGGTCATCCTGAGACTCCCTTTCTGCAGGCTAAACACCCCCAGCTCCCTCAGCTACTCCTAAAACTCATTCTCTTAATTAATCATGAAAAGCGTAAAGATGAGCTCATGCAAGAGCTAAATGCCATTCTACTTTCCAGAAGCAGACTTTTTTTGCTCTTCAATTCTTTTCTGTTTTGCTGTTGTTGTTTTGTTGTTGGTTTTTTTGGTTTTTGTTTTGTTTTGTTGTTTTAAACCATCAACAACCATTTTTATGAAGTAAGTTTATGCCATGTCCTAAATATGCCTTTTATAGCAAGCTTTTGCTGTAAAAGAGTCGTCTGGGTTGATTAATAGCCGTCTTGAACAGGAAATACTTGCATAATGTGAATACATCTTGGACACAGATCTGGCTCACAGTAGGTCTTTTGTGCTGCAGAGACTAACCTGGAACTGTTCCCACTGATACTGCTTTAAACAATCCTGCTGGACTGCAAAGAGTGGATACCAGCATCTCCCTTCTGCAGGTTTCAAGCTATCCAGCTGGAGAGGGAAATTTACCCAAGTTCCACCAGATACAGATGAAGAAGAGAAACCACCCGATTACTGAGCTGTATACTTGGCCTTCCAGTCAGAAAGCCTCTGATCCCTATTACATGGCTCAGCACTGCACACTCAGAGAGCTCGGAATAGAGGGCCAAAATATGGAAAAAAGTAAGGTTACTTGTAAGCTGGCAAACAAAACCACTGCAGGCAGCAGTCTCAACCAAAAAGAAAAGTACCAAAGGACAGAGGAAGATCTGGTGGCTATAGTCCACTCTTGTTTCCAGAAGATACTCAATTAATGTCTACATTGAAGGTCTTGAAAGAAACCATGCAGCCAAAACAAATGGGAAGATCTCAAAGGTGAACTCCTCATTTATGAGAACAGGAAACAAAACAGGAGTTATCAGTCAGTTCTTGTCATTCAGGGAAGGATCCAGACAGTTTGATAGGCTCACATGTAATCTAGACAATGTGTTTAATAGGAAAACAGTAAGCATGATGGTTGATAGATTAAACTATTCAAGGCGGTAAAGATGAGGGCTTGCTCTGGAGAACTTCAGAAAAGTCTTAATCGCACTCTATTATTGGACATTATGTTGTCAAATAATTTAATGTAGGTATGAATGAAACTCATTTGGATAAACTTCCAGGCATGCTCACAAAAATATGTAATTTTCCACATAAAGTGAAAGAGTTTGAGCTGACCATTACTATTGACAAGTAAGATCTCGGGATTGCAATAGACAGTTACACGCCATAGTTTCAAGTAAACGTAGTCTTGAACAAACAAACAAAAAAGGGCAAAATCAAAACTCTCACAAAGGAATAAAGAACAGGAAATGAGCAATCATCATCACACAGGAAAAATACAACTCAAGTTCTGCATGCAGTCCTGGTCCTCTCCTCTCAAAACGCTTTAGTATAAGCAGAAGCAGTTCAGAGGAGGATGTTGGGGACAAACAAAAATAAGAAACAGCTTTTAAATGACAAACATTCTTCAGTCAGAAGAAGAGACCATTGAAAAAGAATATGATGGAGATCTGTACAGTCACAAGAGGCATTAAAAACCTTTATCTCGCTTATTTTCTTGTACTAGAGAGCAGATGAGAGAAATCAAACTAACCACTGACAGGCTCAAGCCAAACAGGCATGAGAGGGCAATGATCTGTAGCTGGAGGACAGCAGCATTTGCAGAAATCACCTCTTCTCCTATCATATTCATAATGCTTATAGTTCTTGTTCAGTTCCGTCAACATGTAAAATCCTTCCTCTCCCATGTGGATTTTTAAATCCTGTAAGACTGCCATATAAGCACTTCCAATAAATATAGGACTGAAAACACATTTTACTGCAAAGTGTTAAGAGTCTCTCTCTCTTCTATACAGAGTATTGCAAACATGATTGAAACTGACAAGTGTTTTCAAGCCCTAAGGCTGACTGGAAGGTGCAATTAAATGCCTCCTTTTATAAGAACAGCTGGAGCCAAATTGTGGTGAAAAACTGGTGAGGGCCATAAGTCAAGAAAGTAAGCTGTGAACCAGGTCAAGAAAAGGTTAAGTTGTAAACAGGCAATCTGGCACTTAGGACTAAAAAAAATTAATGTGCAGCCAATTGCTTAAGTGTGTAAATATTAGGCTTTCAAATAAACATGTCTGAATAAAAGAGGAAGAAAAAACATGGCAGGAGATGAGCATTTTCTGTCAACAGCCTTACAAAGGTAAGGTAGACCTAGGTAACACACATGGGAACAGAAATTTAACCGGTGGGTGCAGTGCCTAAGCAAGCCCCTCAGCTTGCTAACACCCTAACACTCTACAAGTCTCTCTACAACTCCCTGAAAAGACCTAATGATCTCAGAGGTCATTCTAAATGATTCTGTGATAACTGCCTTCCTGAAGTTCAGAGAACCATGAGACTAACTCTTAGTCTAATTTTTGAAATTCTGAAAACAACCTTCCCAGTTCCCATACAGTGGCCAATGGCTCAAGCTAGCATAACTCCAAGTAAATTTTGAGTTTTGCAAAGTTTGTCAGAGTTTTCTCATCAGATTTTTTTACATTTCAGTCAAATACCACCTGTAAAAACTTACAGAGAAGAACTGTGATCTATGTCTGACCACCTGCAGTGTTATACCTGAATTCTGGTGGTAGAAAGAAAAATTTTATTTCCCCAGAAGGTCCTGAAGGATAAAAACATCCAGAAAATGGTTGGTATTTGGCAATACTTCTATTAAAATCTAGTCAAGGAAGAAAGGAGAATACTTTCCCAGCTATCCAAATCTCAAGATAAGTAAACAGAACCATAGTAGGTATATGGCAAGAAAAGACAAGGTTTAATACTATCAGGATCTAAAAGTTATTTCTTGTTTTTGTCAGAGAAAAAAAAAAAGTAATACAAAAGAAATAGCTCCCCTCTTCAGGGCATGAGAGGCAACAGAAGCTGAGGAACAAGCTCAAACAAGTAGCTCATGTACAGAAATCCCACGCTGGGAATGCCTGATGTGGATAACGCAATTCGTTTCCAGAGAATGAAGCAGCAAAAGCTGCTGTATTCACCCAAGGGAAAGGGAACAGGGTACCGGTGTGGGAAGGAAGAGTGATCCGCAGCGTTTGTGCACAGTTTACTGATAACCATGCAGTGGCATTTTCCCTGAATATATTTTTCCCCCTTCAGCGCCTCCACTCATGCACACACCTGAGCTTCTGCAGAAATGAGAGACACCCCTGCAGGGCCCAGAATACCATGGAAAGGCTCACACACAATTCTGTGGCTTGATCTGTATTGCACACACCAAACAGTGCCCAGCTAAAGCGCGATTAATCTTCCTTGAGTTGTACTGCTGTCACCTTGACCTTTATTCACGAGGAGTTACAACATCAAGCAGCCCTAAGCAGGGCCCAAGTGCAGCAGCAAGCAGCCTTTTCTGCTTCACATCTGGGAGTGCTGCTTTGGATTAGAGCTGGACTGCTAATAAAGCAGCATAAGCGGCTGAGGGTGTGCCGAGAGCCAGGGGAGTGCATGCCTGTACAAATGCTTTAATCCCAGGAAGGAAGAAGTCAGCTTGAGGTGAAGCTTCAGTGAATTGCTCCTGCTGACCTTCCAGACTGCCCTAACTTTGCCTGTGCAGAAAGGTCATCTATGCAACAAGAAGCAACTCTTTCAAAAACATTATTTTAACAGTAGGGCTGAGAACACAGCGGGTCTGTAATTAATAAAACAAAGAAACTCCACCAAGGTGTTTTTAACGGGTTTGGTTAGAAGAAGAAGGTAAGAAAGCAACTTATTGAAAAAGCAGCAAAAAACAAAAGATATAATGCCGAGAGTTCACTGGAGTTCAGTTTTCATATATTTAATACATTTTTTTCAACACTACTGCTGTCTCTAAAATAGTCTGCTGTACTTCAGGAACAATGAAGAGCCCTATAAATAAGCTAAGAGCTAGGTTTCCCTTAGGCTATTCAAAAAGGAACAGGTATCATCTGACAACTTTATTACAGGTTCTCAAGTGTAATAAACACCTGTAGGGAACAGCAGGAGCATTAAGAAACAGGGAAGTGAACTAAGCAGGAACAAAGACATTCATGACTTAGTATCAGGACAGGAACTACAGATACATTCAGATGCTTAGTCTGAATCACTAGATACACAGTACCTGTAGTAAGGAGGCACACTGCCACAACAGGAAAAAAAATCCCCCAAACCCACTCCCTTCAATGATTTGTATAATAAATTATCAGTGAGGCAAATCACCATGGTTGGGCTGACAACTGCAGTATTACCAACACTCAAAGAACAGCTGTACATTGAACGAAAACCTATGCTGCTGTCAGGGGATGTATATAGAGCACAAAAATATTATTCATCAACTTTTCTGCAGTAAAAAATAAAGGTAGCTTTACTGAATCCTGATTTTTTCTCGTGCAAATCTTCTGAAGAAAAGCTTCTCCACCATGATTTTAAGAGCTGTGGTGGCCAGCCTGCAGAGGCATCCAGCTGCCTGGTAGAGCAGGCAGAAGCTGGCCAGCCCCATGCTGTAGGTTGGCCCCGCTCAGTTGCAAGGGTGGTTATAACCCATGCAGTCCCACATGTGACAGCCGAGATTGCTGCCCACGCACCAGAAGTATAAGCACAAAAGGATCTGGCATATATCTAGATCTACCTCAGGGAAGAACGTCACAAGTTCACCTGCCATTACCTAATTACAGAAAAACAAAAATCAATACTGATAAGTTTCCTCTCACCTCTGAGTCACTCCTTTCATTTAGCCATACCCCTTCAGTTCAAGGCACTGGTCATCTTTATTCTGCATAGCTATTTATAAATAGTTTTCCATTTAGCCTGTTTATCGTGGCTTGTTTCATTTGACTAGTTTCATCTTTTGAGCTTCATGCTACTTCTTCTGGCAGTTCTGAAAGACTGCTGTCATACTGTTCAGTGTCCACTTCACTACCCAGCTTAAATGCCTGTGCAAGAGAGTACCCTCATGGTGTGCTTATTAAAACTCTGCTCAGTACCGTTCGATTTCCATCCCTTCTTCTCCATGACCACTGCATCTTTTGAAAGATCTCAAACTAAGCAATTCTTGCTTATTGTCTTAATCTTCTGTACTGTTTTCCACAATATTCCTCACTTTTCATAGCACCACTAAGACCTCTGCTTCAGAATACGTATGTGCTATGCTTACCATACCCTTTGCTTCCAATTGGGAATGGATTGTGGAATAGTACACAGCACTGTCTAATTTCTTTTAAGGGTTACAGATGCTGAATGCCATTGTTACTGCAGTAGTCTAACCACTGACACATCTTTTTTTCTTTCTTTGGGCAGCAGGTAGGTCATCAAGCTTCTCTCATGCACTCGCCCAAGCAGTTTCTCCTACCTCATGCAAAATCCTGTCCTCTTTTTTAGCATTTAGAATTTTAGTTCTTCTCTGAACCCAGGCCCAGCTCATGGAGACTAACCAATTCACAATTTAGGAAAACATGTTACTCTCCATCCATAGCAATCCCTCAGATCTAAAGGAGATCTGCACGGCTGCTTTATATTCTCCCTTCTTTACACTCTAATAGGCTTTTTATAGCCTCCATCACCTTTGCACATTCAGGAAGGAAACAGTACATAATGGATTGGAGAAACAAAATTACTGAAGAAAAAAGCAGATGCTATCCTAGCTTATGCAGTAAACATTTTTAACAGCTCTACAAACCCTGGAATGGCTTGAGTCAAATTATGAATCAGTTTTAAATGAATGAAAAAAGAAAAAAAATTAAAAAGGAGAAAGAAAGCCACTTTAAAACATTCTCAGTCTGGCATTTTCCTTGTCAGACAAAAAAAGAAGAAGGAAAACAAAGCCAAAAGGTGTGTGGTCTGAAGTGCTGGATTCAAAGTCAAAAGCTGTATCTAACCAAAACACTCTACACAATGCCATGCAAGCTCTTGGAGTTTGACTCTTCCTGTGTACCTCTTAGTAGTAAGAGATGGTGATATAAAGTAGTTCTAGTCAGCTCTATTCTTATTAAAATAACATCTTTAAAAAGGCATGCTTCAAGATTTAGTTGCCAGCATCAAAAGATTTTTTTTAACAAGTCATATTATATTAAAGACTGAAAATATAAAACAATCAAGAGCTTAAAGTTGAGAAGAGCTCAAAATTTAAGGGTTTTTTTTAAGAACAAAAATCAAGGACTTAGAAGGAGCTCACAAACTTATCAACAGCTCAAAATTTAGACATTTTGTGTTGCTTTATATGATTTCTCTTCAAATAATTCAGACTCAAGCTTTATGTGATAACCTAAAACTCCAAAACTATTCCATTTTCATTCTAATTTGATGTAACTACGAAGTTTTCCTGAACTAAGGCCTTCGCTCCAAAACAGGAACTTTTCATCTTTATAAAAACGCAATTGAGGAGAGGAAAAGACTCTAACATATAACTGCCTTAATCCAGCCAGACCAGCATTTAACTTCTTATGTGTTTTATTTAAACAAAATATAAATGACTTTAGGGAAAGCAACATTAATAAACATGATCATATAAACTTTGCAGTGAAAATTCAATTTTATCTTTAATAGCGTCTCTCAAACAGTAAACTTTATTACAAAGACCAACAACTTAATCAGATCCTAGCACCAAAATCAGGTGTTTCATTTTCAATTTTTAATGTTTGTTCAATTGCTTCTTGGAATATTTCATGCCCTAAATAAGATAGAAAATGCCAATGAAAATGTCAGATTCTGCTGGAAACTGGACTGATGCCTCCACTCTACCCAGTTCTAGGAAAATTTTTCTTGACCAAGGAAAGCATTCCTCTTTGGTTACTGCACGATTCCATATCTGAGAAGCAGATATATTAATGTAAGAGATGAAATACTAAAATTTGTCCAGAATGCTATTCTAAAGCTTGGGTTAGTGGCAATTTCAGAGTCACACTGCTCTGAGATGATGGCACAAATTACATCCAATAGCGAAAAGAAAACAATTGTGACACAAGCTGATCATAGATCTCTGTATTTCTTTGGTTGCTTTAAGTCTCCATAATCCTCTAGACTGTTCTCCTACGAACTATCACCCTCAGCACTTATTGCCAGTATTTCCACTGAAATTTCCAGAAACGCTCTAAGGCATTTTCCTCTCTGCCCTCATCACAGCATTTGCAGCACACAAATATGCACAGCCTGGCTTGTCCCATAAGTATACTTTCTGTTTTAAGGCACTATTGTTCTTTACATGCAAACATATAATTTGCCAGACACTAATTTCTTTCTCAAGCCATAATGTCTTTAGCATATTTAAAGGCAACTCCACAAACTTTATATGCTAGGCTAGTGCATCATTAACTTTTTCAGGGATGCTATTTACATCTCCTTCCCAAGAACACATGGAAGAACTTTTGCCCATTTGGAAATTCTGTGTGGAGCCAAGCTTTCCACACTTAGTGGAAGCACTCAGGTTTCTAGGAGCCTTCAGTTCTGCATGCTCAGTTTGAGTGATTACACCCAGACTTGCCATAAACAGTTGCTTCAACTTCTGCAGTGGGGCACAGGGAAGAGAATGATGGTGCATCCATGATCTGTTCTGACATTGTAACGTTTCCACCAAAGTGTAAAAAAAAATAAATCTTGACTTTCAACTGCAGCTTTGTGTGGCTGAAGAGTGTAATGAAAAACAGCAACTTATGATCACAAGCAACATTAGGTATACAGCACAAGAGAGAAGAGATGCTCCAGTTCTGTATGGTTAAGACTTTGCCAAAATACATTAATTTTGGAAGGGAAGTGAAAGCTGTCATTCATATGCAAGGTTAATCATCGCAGTTCTATAGATTGTTATTAAATAACAAAGGACAAGAAATTCAAAGAGAACATAATTTAGTTACTGAATCTTCTGCACTTTTGTCTCACTACTTGTTCTAATGGTGTTGAAAAAGAGTCTTGCACCCACAAGCCTGCCCTAAACTCAGTACCTATCCCATAGGAAATCTAATTTATTTGCAAAGATGCATGGTGGATATAAAATATGTACCTTTTTGTAATGTTATAAAATTATCCTTTCATGTACATTTCACCCAGGCACAACAGCTATAGAAAATTTTTAATTACTGTAATATATGTGGTACCTATAAAAGGGAAAAAATGCAAATCAATTGCATCCTCCTTCTCTAAAAGCCAAAGACTTCTAAAAGCAGACAAAATTTCTGCACAAAGTATTGTATTGATGGGCTTATCTCCCAAGTATACTGCATCACACATAGGCACAAACCAACTCTTTTCACATTCTCTGGAAAGAAAACCATGAAATTCCTCCACTACATTACCTGAGTTTCTGGATGACTCAGACATATGTTTCCAGTACTTCCAATAACTGGACAGGCTCACAGGTTTCTGCATTCTTTTAAGATTACTCAGACTAGGGAAACTATATGACAAGTTGAAGGAACTACAACAGCATTACTTTGGCACACATGGGAACAGAAAGGCTCTCCAAAATCAGGAGCATTAAGGAACAGAAAGAAATTACTCTTAGAGAAAGCAACTCTGTAGGATTTAATGCAAGCTGTGAGGGACAGACGAGGAGAAATCCAGGGGATTTCTTGCTATTTGCAGAAGACTTAATTACTTCAAGGACAGCTTGTTTCTGCTCTTCTGGATGCTGCAAACCTGTCACGCCACAGGACAGATTTACAAGATGTATTTCCTTCAGTGCCAAGCCAGATGCAGGAGGTTCCACCCTGTCAACTGGGTTGATTTGACTCCACATGTAACCGCATCGTTCCCTGGATTGCCGAAATGCTGCAGTTGTTAGAGCATCCTATTGTGTCACAGCACCGCCCGGCTCGCGCAGCTGCGCCCGGCCTCGCCGCAGTCTGGCTCTAGCTCACGCCTGGGGAAGGCAGCACCACAGTCTCTTCTCTTGCACGCCAGAAGAAATGGATCAGTGAACCCCAGGTGGGATGTGCTGTGCAGCAGCCAAAATGAGGCCAGTATTAAGAGGCCAAAAGCAGCCCTTTGAAGTGTCAATAGATGTAATGCTCTGCATCATGTCACAGAGTTTTCTGCCATGGATCACAATGAAATCCAAGGTTTGCTGCAGAGAGATGTGATCTGTAACTCTGCTGTCACAAGCTCGAGCAAGCCATGACAGCCACTGTGCCTTCCTCACCAGTGAGACATGCTGCAGTTAGGATATATGAAGGAAGAATGAGAAAGGACACAAGACACAAATCAAGCACCTAAAGAGACCTTTGGAAAGCCAACTTATGACAATGAAACTGTTAACATGAGGGTTCTTACAGACATCTGGAAAAGGATTTCCAGTGTTTAAGCTTTGCTTTCAAAAACAGAATATGCAGACATTGGGAAAGAGATGAAGGTATGGGGTTTGAACCACTCTCAGCCTCTGCAGGCTTGTTAGATATATGAAATAATATATTTTTGTTCCCCAGCAAATATCTTTTAAATGAGTAGTGTAGAACCACTGCAAATCATCCACAGGGAGAAATACCTAAGTAGTCATTCTGTTGCCATGTCCCCTACTTCAGACACTATCCTTGCTACTCACAGGAAAAATCAGTTGTTTAGTTAGTTTAGATGACTGTTAGAAGGAATAATTTCTGCCATTGTTTTCTTAATCTTAATAAAGTCTTTTCCTCTCATGCCTCCTTCTCATTTTAGTATAAAATATGTTCCCATGTTAAATGTGACTGCAAAGAAAATTACATGATTTACAACTGAATTCAAGTAATATTCATAATCTTTAAATTCTGTTTCTTGAAATATATACTTATATAAAATTATAAACTTATATAAAATCCCAATTGCTTCTGAGAATTAAGAGAAAATGTACATAAAAAGCTTAGCACAAAATGCTTAAATCCAGTCTTATTTAGCAAGCACATGTTCTACACTGTTGAATGGGTTCCAGAATGAAGCTTCACATTATTTCCAAATAATCTTTACTGTCCTATAAAGCAGTCCATCGTATGAACTTTTTGGATTGGACACATAAGCAGATAACACAGATGCATTTATTTAATTCTGTAACTGAAACCAAGCATATATTCAGTATAAAACTTATCCCAAGGATTGAGGATTGCCAAATGCCTAGGTCAGTGAAATGGGAAAATGAGGCAAAATATTGGGAATCTTGGGAAACTAGACCTGAAGGCTCCCACTCCACAAGGCACAGGATGTACCAAACTATATCTTAACACCAACTCTTCTAGCTCTGAGTGGGGCTTTAAGACATCAAATCACATTTTGTCCTGCTATGATGGGTCATCTCACCAGCCTTTCTCAAAGACGCTGCAGAATAATGCAGCACCAGGTCCAAACATTTCTGCACACTTGATGCTGTGAAGAAGGCTCTCTTGCATCCACTGTTATGTTGGTCAATAAGACCAAATAACTTTATGTACAGAATGATCAGGTCAAAAAGAAGAAAGCAAAAAGCAGATGTGCCACCCTCATGTCCATCAAAGAGCTACTCGTGTGCAAAAATGGGGGCTACAACCCTGTCATTCAGGTGCTCAGTCAGTCTTCTGCCTAGAGCGTGGTGCAAGGCACAACCCATCTGGGCCAGATTACTTCCCATTCTTTATAAGAAGTAAGTCACATGCGTGATCACTGGTAAGGGGTACTTGAAGTGGTACTTCATAAACCAGAGTACCTAGCTTGTTTATTTATCACAAACATTGACATTGTACCTTCCTGTTCCACAGAAGAAGACAGAAAAGAGACTATGTAGCACTTGCATTGATGAAAATGGCTTAAGTTAGCTCCCAAAGTACTGTCACAGTACCTGCACAACCCAGAGGAGGTGGTGGCCAAGCAGAAGCAAATTGAACATTTGACCCCCGACTGGGAAAGTGGTGATGTACCACCAGTTCACTCCAGCTAAGTCCAACTGCAACAAACCATCCTGGCCTCAAACCTTTTCCCATCACTGGCAACACCTGGAATCAAGCCTTTGGTTTGCTAAATTCATACAACACCAGAAATGTATCAATGCTCTTAAACTCTATGTGTCAAAAGGAACTAAACACCACTTGGGCTAACATACTTTCTGAAACACTTTCACAATTATGATGGTAAATCCCACTTGCAACACAATCAGAAACATGACAGGAGCAGAGGCTTGCACCTCCCAATAAGCCATACATGTCATCTGGTGGGCAAAATGCCCTCTGGGAAACTGGAGTAAGAAACCACAGCCAGTAGATGCCTGAATGAACACATAGTTGATAAAGGCCAAAAATATCTAGTTACTAGAGGGGAAAAAATCTCAAACAACCCAGTGATTGCTCAGTCTGGAGAGAAGCTGGAAATAAAAATTCATGTATGTTCCACTGGACACCAAAACAAAAAGTAAAAAAAAATTACAGACTCAAGAGGAATAATGATCTTAAGGTATTTCCAACACCCCTCCCTCCTCCCAGACAGCCTCTCCACAATCCACAGTCAGTGTAAGTTTCAGGTCATGCTGTTTTGCATAAGAACTCTGTATTTGTCCACCTCTCCTCCTACTTTATAGTCACCCATCACTCCTGCTGTCAGGTGGCTGGACCAACAAGCTCTATCTACACTCCAAACAGTTGTTAAACTGTTAATGAACTGTGAAGACTGCTGCAGGCTATTTTGGATCTACAGAACAGCTTGTGCATCCAGAAACATGTATTCCTCCCACCCATTATTATTATTTGCTCCAAAAAATAAATTACCTCTCCTCACGAATCCCTCCTGTGAAACTTCAAGCACACTGCCCACAGAAAAGTGGGTGCTGCAAAGCTGCATCAGGAAGACACTGCTCAGTGTTGCCCTCCAAGCCAGCAGCAGCCTCACCTCCATCTGCTGACAGTCATTTCTAATTGTTTTCCTTCCTTGACTACTTAATGCTGCCAGGAAGGCCCTCCTTAACCCTGTGTAATTTACTTAAGCAATGCTATGATTCATCCTGCACAAGGCCTTTAAGCAAGGTCAGTTATTTTCCATGCTTGTATTGACACTAAAAATTTCTCAATTGTATTTCCTTTCACAGACCCCAGACCATGTATTAAGGCATCAAATATCATCAGTGTCCTTCAGGCTGGTGATGCTCTTGGCTAACCATACTGATCAGACTATGGCCAAACTGTGACTGAACAGTCAAATAAGTCAGTGGTAAGAAAGATTTTAAATCCTGTTGGGAGATACGACTTATCCAAAAAATGCAATAAATATGGGGTTTATTTTTATTTTTTAAAAATGTATTATGTGGTTGCTTGGTTTCACTTAAGCTTTTAAAAAAACTATTTGGTGGTTTAAGGAAAGAAGAACTGATGTATTCTGCCAATTCTCTCTCATTCATCTATTTCCTTGTTCAGTTGTGGTCCCAGTGTCTGTTTCACTTGTTAACAATTAAGCTCAGGATTTCTGGTTTTAGATGTCTATGCACTGAGGTGGTATCCACGTACACCAGGAGAGAGTGAATTGTATTGTGACAGCAAGGGAGGCAATTCCCACATGGCAAAGCTCATATAACCCATTTCTCAGGTACTGCAAGTCCTTCAAGGCCCAAGTGAGGTACGGCTGAGGTGCTGCCACCGATCCAGCTTAGGAACCTGGGCTCTAATCTTTGCTCACCTCTGTCCTGGAGTCTGTGCGGTACAGATGGGAGCGACTGCAACTGTCTGTTCCAGCTGGTCAAAACCAAAAATGTGTCTAAAAGGTGTAAGTGAAATTAAGTGCTGCCTTCTGTTGCCTTCACATGGGATATGAAAACATCACATACCAGCATACTCTCTGATACGTAGGAAAAACCACTGATTTTAGTTCTGAAATTTCCCTGTCTCTGTCATCACACAAGGTAGCAGCTGTTGGAAGTGGCCTCATAAGGATTCAAGATACATTGCCTCTCATATACCCTAACACCCTTCTTGGGATGCCCATGGAATACAATCCAGTAAGGAAGCCCTACAACTATCCTTACATGACATATACAAGACAGGCATCTTTTACATACACAAATTCAGGGGATCTGCTGGTCAACTAGAAGGCAATTGCAAAGGTACTAGATTTTTATCCCTGTTTTGTGAGGGAAAATGTATATAATCCAATATTTTCATCTTCCATGAATAAGAGCAACAGAGTTGTGGTTTGGTATGTGGATAAGGAAATACCAGGCAGGAAAAGAACACTGTCTCTGTTGGCACTAACACAAGCTCGGCTAGCATACCACTCTGTTCTGCAGTCCACAACACCAATCATATGGAAAAACTGGAGCGAGATCAATAAGAGCCACAAGAATGACTAAACCATATTTCAGCAGACTAGGAAATTCAAGCAGCTGAGGATATTTATCTTACAGAGAAGGTCCAGGATAACCATTTGCAAGTGCCAGTAGGAAAAGACAGATTTGATAGAGGACCACTCCACTTTGGATATAAAACATATAATTACGTATAACATTTGGAAATTGCAGTAGACATTCTTATTGGAAAAAAGATTTTTTTTTTTTTTTTTTTTTTTTTTTTTTTTTTAAAAACCCATCAAATCCAATGAAGCTCTGGAACAACTTATGAGATGGATTCCCTCTACCCATTTCTTTTAGCTGATTTTTAGACTTCTAAAAACGATACTCTGTTACATAAGGAAGTAAAGGTCTGTGTTTCCTGTCCATGCAAGAGGTAATATGCCCTCATTATAGACCCTTCTGCAATAAGAAATGACTAAATTCGTAGAAATTTGAAAGATATTTTGCAACCTCTTCAAAGAGTTTATTTGTCTTTTAGAATCACTACCAGTCAGGTCTGGAAGTAATTAACATTATGCTGATATTTGGTTTCAACTTTTTAAGAAAAATTATTCTGCCGCCATCTTTGCAACCACTTAAGCAATGTCCCTGAGTAACTACAAAGAATGAAAGAGGAATGACAGAGAGGGGAAAAGAAAGCAATATATTACCTTATTATTTAACTGCCAAATGCAAGAGCTAGTATACGAGGAAGACATCTCCCATTAAATCATTTAATTTACTAACTTTTCAAAAAAAAGGAATGAGTACTATTTAATTTGCGTTGTAGTTCAGTAATACCTGGAGCATTTGGCTGCAGGAATCAAAACATTCCCAACACGGATCATAGAATCATTTAGGTTGGAAAAGGCTTCCAAGATCATCAAAAGTCCAACCTTTTACCCAATACCACCATGCCCACTTAACCATATCATGGAGTGCCACGTCTGTCTGTTTTTTGGACACTTCCAGGGATGATGGTGACCTCATCACTTCCCTGGGCAGCCTGTTCCAATGCTTAACCACACTTGCAGTGAAGAAATTTGTCAGAATATCCCATCTAAACCTCCCCTGGCACAGTTTGAGACGATTTCCCCTTGTCCTATTACTTAGCTGCCTGGGAGATTAGGCTGACCCCCACCTTGCCACAACCTCCTTTCAGGTAGTTGTAGAGGGCAATAAAGCTCTCCCCTGAGCCTCCTTTTCTGCAGACAGAACAACCCTACTACCTTCAGATGCTCCTCATAGGACCCATGTTCCAGACCCTTCACCAGCTCCATTGCCCTTCTCTGGACAGGCTCCAGCACCTCAATGTCTATCTTATAGTGAGAAGCTCAGAACTGAACACAGGATTCAAGGCGTGACCTCATCAGTGCAGAGTACAGAGGGGCAATCACTGCCCTGGTCCTGCTGGCCACAATATTCCTGATACAGGCCAGGATGCCCTTGGCCTTCTTGGCCACCTGGTCCCATGATTGCTTACGTTCAGCCAGCTGTCACCAGCACCCCCAGGTCCTTTTGCAAGGGGCCACTTTCCAGCCACTCTGCCCCCAGCCTGTAGCACTGCCTTGATGCCTTAGGTTCTAGCTTTTATATTTTGAAATCCTGGACTGCCGAGTGTGTAACTCGGAAGTGTCTTGTAGCCTGTTAGTTACTTCTGTCTTATGCCAGATAGACATAACAAATCCTCTCTGAGCTTGTTGTTCAAGGACACTTAGGCTGTCCTAGGCCCAAAGGTGTAAACTAACATCTTGAGAAGGGGGGAGTAAGCTTGGAGAAATTACATCATTAGCTAAAGTTCTAATTGGCGAATTTATGCTGATATGCAAACGGACCAAACCTATAAAAGTGTGAAGAACTCGTGACTCGTCGTCCAGCTTGGGGGTCCATCTTGGGGTCCAACTTTGATGTAGCCTTTGGCTCCCCAGGGTGTACCTTTGAAGGCCTTTCAAATAACCATCTACCTATATTCCCTTATTCCTGTCTAGTCTGTTTCTAGGTAGCCACTCAGGGCATCAGGCTGGGGTTGCTGTGACAGAAAACAGCACTTCACCTTGCTGAACCTCAGCCCATCTATCCAGCCTGTTCAGATCCCTCTACAGGGCCTTCCTGCTCCCCAGGAGATCAACACTCCCACCCAACTTGTGTTGTCTGTGAACTTACTGAAGGCGCAACTTGATACCCTCATCCAGATCATAGATAAAGGTATTAGACAGGACTGGCCCCAGAAGTTGAGCCCCAGGGAACACCTTTGGGGAGCAGCCACCAACTGGATATGATTCCATTGACCCCAACCCTCTGAGCTCGGCCATCCAGCCAGTTTTTTACCCAGAGAAGAATACACCAGATGCTCTTCAGTGGATATGCATCCTCTCATCTCATCATGCAGAGCTCTGCCTTCTCTGCGAGTGCAAAGTCCCCATTCTGGAGTATCTGAAGAGCTGTGGCTGCTCATACACCCAGCACTCACCCAGCACCATGACTCACACACAGAAAAGGAGTCTGCTCTTCTGAGTTGTTCTCCCCCGACCACACCACAGCCTGCCAATGGGCCTCCCTCCCCCACGGCCTGAGACGTCACTACGTGTGTGGCACAGGAGCCAGCTCACCACAGCCTCTGGAAGGGAAGGGAATCACACCGCTGCTAAAAGAGATGCCTAGGGACTCGAGGGCTGTGAGCCAGCAGATCCCAAGAGGCAGCCTGCTGCCCCTGCCACAGCATAAATCGCTGAGCAAACGCAGAAACTCCAGCCCCTACAGCTAGTGACTGCTGACAGGAAGTTCTTGTCATATGGTACCTCATCAGTCCCACGTCAGATCTTAACAGAATATCCTGGCAAAACCCAGAGGGGTCACCAACAGCCTGGAGAGCTAATTTTTATTATATTTATATGTGTTTATATCGTTAAATATATAATTATATTATTACATAACAGTGGAACACGTTTCATTAATTCTAATCACAAAAGTTACTGAAATGAAATAGACAAATATCTAACTACCTCCTAGTTCTTGAACTAGTTGTCCTTTACATCTAGATTGCATGAGGTTTTGCTTGCATTTTAATCAAGCATGAAATTTGATTATAAATTATATTTATGATATATCGTGCATAAATAAAATTATATATAATAAACATTAAATATTATAGTTACAGTATTATATAAAACATATTCCATATAAAATATAAAAATAACATCCATTGGACTTCCTTTACAGCAACAAATTTATTAATTACAGTACCCAAGATATCAAAGTAACCCAAGGAAAATTTTGAAATCTAGTTACGACAGAAAGGAGCATGGAGAAGGAAAAGTGAAGATGATGAAGGCTCTGCTTTGCACCATGTACGTTCCCTGACAGGCTGCAGCTGCTACCTCCATTCTTCCCAACATGTGGGGAAAGAACCCAGCTTGGCACTCCTTTCCACTCTGGGGAGCTTTGCTCAAGCACAAGAAAGGACAGCATCACTCAGCGAGGCTGGGCTGTCTTTGAAGGCATGTACAGTTATATAAACTAAAAGGAGACTCCACTCATGCCGTGCAAAGCCAGAAGGAGCCATGTGAAGCCAGCTCCCTGCCAGCACAACGTGGAGCACAACCCAACACCACTGACTGAGCAAAGCAGGAGTCTGGAAGAGACTAGAGAGGCTGAGCATACTGCTGGCTAGTCACTGGCTTATAGTTCCACTTGTTAATTTACTTGCAGGAATCCAGAAGGGAAAAGCAGGCTCATGTATAAAGGCATGAACCATCTGCATGTGGAAATTACTTCACCTATTCAGAATCCAGGGGACACTTCGAAGAATACAAACTTAAAAAAAAGAAAAAGGAAAGAAAAATTAAGACTATGAAATAATCTGGCAACTTTCTGCTCAGGAAAGAGCTGGGGGAAACATATCCCTGTTGATTATGTGTCTAATAGCTCCAAAAGCTGTGTTCTGTATCAAAAAAATCGGTACGGCCCAAGCCTGTTTGCAAAAGGGAGGGCAGGTCTGTAATTGACCACTTTCAGAATGATGTAAGAGTTCTACAAAGGAGCAAGAAAAAACACACAACCCAATTCAAGAAATTAAGACACTGCAGCTCATAATATAAAAATATACATTCTGTTAAGACCTAGACCTCTCCCTGTACTACAGAACTTACATGTGCCAAAGTGTGAGACAGTATGTGATACCGTTGAGCCACATGAGAAAAAATATTGTGCCACCAAAACCAAAAATATGACAAGAATAATGGATGTTTCCCTATTACTGCCCAAGAGACTGCTTTGCTAAGGAAATTACTGACCAAGGTCAAAGGCTTCAGAATTTACTTTGATGGTATAATCAGCAAAAAGCCAGAAACATTTATTCTAATCCCAGATCTGACAAAGCCCACTTTATAACTTGGCTTGGCATTTAAGTGGCTTGTCTAGCATTACACTATCTAAACCCTGGGTGATGAATCAGAATTTTCCTCATGTATATGTATATCTAGATTTGCCTTAGAAGTTAGGCATAAACACCTAGCCTTTGAAGATATAATAGGCTATTTTTTTTATCACAGTGACTTTTAAAATACTGTAAAATACAGAAACTCCATGTCTCTAAGAAATATGTAGTAAAAGAAAGACAAGTTTTTGCAAATTTAAAATTCAGCTTCTTTTCGTATTTTAAAAAGATGTAAAAATACTCTCTAAATAAAGCGGTCTGAAAAGAGTTTTCTATAGACTTGATTCTAATTTTGATAATGTATTAGAGCATAGAACAATGAAAGCCATACAGATTTTTCAGAAGAAAACCAATTTTGTGTGTTGCAAGTATTGTTAAAAAAGTACATTTTCCAGTGCGGTTAGAAATTTAATTTGCATTTGTTTCCCAAATCAAAGTGAGATGTAGGGAAGCATCAGCACTTTGTGCTGCCCCTTGGTTTAAAGGGAGCAGCATTCTCCAACAGAGAAGGGGTGTATCAGTGGGAGCAGCATTTTAGAGGAACATGTGGTTTGCTCCCAGGCAGGATAAGGAGGCCTCACGGCTCATTAAGCAGCAGCAGCATTGCTGCTCACCTCAGTGCGCTGCTCACCATCACATCACACGTCTGGGCATTATCAGCAGCGCAAATATGCCTCACTGGGGGTTCTAGGGACGAGGCAACTGGGCCTTTTGCACACAAAGGCACACCCAAAATCCCTTAAAATCGTTAAGCAGTTGTCTCCTACAGCCCCTGGAGAATCAATAGGTTGCCAAAGTCAGTCAATCAACAGGCCTGTGGTTCTGCTCCAGGTGGATTCTGGTAGCTGGACTGAGATGGAAGATTTTAATCTGGATCCCTAATTCAGCTGACAGGGAAGCACAACTCAAAAGTGTTAAAGCAACTCAGGTGGTATTCTTTCCTTGGTGCCACTACTGAGCTGCAAAAAAAAAAAAAAAANTTCTTGGGCCCACATCCAGACCAAAAAAAAAAAAAAAAAAAAACAAAAAAAAAAAAAAACCAAAAAAAAAAAAACAAGGTAAAAGCTGTATTTTTGTGCACTGCTGCTGATGTGAACTTTTGGATGTCGGTAACTACAGACATGACCCAGGGGCTGTCCAAATCACGTGGTGGAATGGTGCATTTGATGCAGTGCAGCAGTACAGCCACATATGTGAGAGGAGTAAGCGTCTACTCCCAGCTTCCCTCACCTCTCCTGCTCCCACCAATTTTGGATGTGTTTCAGGAGACTGGGTGTTTCAAACAAATTTCAGAACCAGTCTGATGAGTAGCAGTCACCACCAGCTGGATCAAATGTGACCATCTACCTGCATGTGGACACTGCTGCAGAGAAAGGGTGCTCTGATGGAACAAAACAAAGGAACTTCAGCAGGCAGGCTCCAGACTAAAACTGAAATAATGGGCAGCCCTAAGAAAGATTTGTACATCTGTTGATCACCAGATCTTTGATGAACGAGGACCAAGATCTCCATGTTTTCAATATTTCCATGATCAAGCCTGCAGTTAAACTATGCTAAATGCAGTGACTCCAGTTAAGAGTTCTACTAAATATTTTTTGTCTACTGTATTTTAAGCAAGTCCTGAAGACAACAGGAAAAGTCTTGTTCTTTTCATACTTAACTTTAAATACATCTTAAACGGCATCCAGGAAAAAAAAAAAAAAGTTAAAAGCCTTGTAACAACCAGTGCAACTTTTCATTTAACAACGCTCTGTAGTCTTGGGGACAACTGTTTCTAAAACCAGATGAACAAAGGGGGTTTAATCCTTTATTTTAAGAACAAAGGCAGTGTAATCTAGTCATTAAATTTCTGATGATGTGGTTTAATGACATGTGAAGAAGTGCCTTGGAACAGGCTGGGGAACGTGCTAGCAAGAGCACAGATTCCCATGTTGCTCTGATGGAAATAAAAGCCATGCCAGGCCACTAAGGCACTTGCAATAATTAAGCCTTTAGCAACAGAGATCAGATAGCTGGATATCCTAAATTACAAAATCTACTTTAGCAATAATAACATTTCTGAGAAGTCGCTTCAGAGGAAAAAAAAAATGAGGCAAAGATACATCATAAATGCACAGCAATCTCAGAGACCTTACCCTCCAATTTAGTGCTGACTGAATTTAATGAAAATCGGGGATATATGGGAAAAAAAGTTATTGTTAGCCTAATACACAGAGTGGTACCTACAGGCTCAATTCTGCAATAGTGTATTATGTAGCACTCGAAATGCTAATATTCGGATAGTAAAAAAAAGTGAGCAAGAAAACAAAGAAAGTAAATATTGGCCACTGAACCATAGGTGAAGCTTATGTGAACCATAGGTGAAGAAAAATTGTAAGGAAATCTTCTAATCGCTGACCATGCAGTTATAATCACTTTCAATTGCAGTTGAGTGAGTGTGGAAGTGAAAATTTTGGTGATGTATTAAAAACATGATCAGAAATTCAAGCAGCCACCTTCTCTAACTCTGTACGTGCACACACACACACATATTTACATTTGGTAAATGTGAAAACACTGAAATGCAGAAATATTTAGATGATGAAGAAGGGGCAAGGACTATTTGCTTGCAAAGCACCAGCATTCCCCAGAAGACTAGTTTCCTGCATTGAAACCTGCCTAAACACAAACAACCACCTGCACCTGAAATAAACTGTTACCATCTAATTGCAGCCTTTTATTATATTCTGCTTCCCCTCTCCGTGTTAAATATTTGAAGGACATCCAAGGGAAGCACTTTAAAAGGTTTTAGATATGAAAAAACACTGTGTCCAACAGGTGTTTCAACCAGCACAGTAAAATTACCCCCCCAATACTAGAACTATCACTGATGTCGTTTTTATTTTTTTTTCAAGTTAGCCACAAGAGGGAGTCAACAGTACTTGAATGCCAACACTACACCCTACCCCCAGCAGAACCAAGACATGGTGCTTAAAAAAAGACTTTAAATAAAACACATTCTAAAGATCCCAGTGAGATATTTTATAGGCACTTCAGGAAAATTAGGAGCACTAGCTACGGTGTAAATGGGAAGCTTCGGTTTCTTCATATGTGAATTCATATCCACTTCTTCATACATGAATTTGAGGGTGAAAAGAATGTCTATTATGCATAACACAATGATCCAGACAGCACCTGATGGGATGTTCCAGTCACTTCACAGCACCATCCCACTCCCAGCCTTCAGCAGTGGTACCAGTGGTTTGAATTACCCAGCTCTGAGCCCTCATGGCCTCTTCCACTGACTCCCAGGACCTGTGCACACAAGAGCCATCCCTGCCCTGGGTGACACCGAGTACCTGGCACGGAGGAACACGCTCAGCCCCTGCAATGTAAAATCTGTGTGCTTGTCAGGGCATGACCAGGCAGGCAGGCCCAAGCAGGAGATTCTGCTTTTTGAGTTGCGTAAAGAGCAGGGGGTCTCTAAGAGGCAGGCTGGGACACCTCAAAAAATTTTACAGTCCACTCTCTCCACACCTTCACAACCTGGGCAACCTGGAGGCTGACTACAAGCTGTAGATCTGGTATCCACCTCTATAAAGTAGTAATATGTTTGAAGAAATTAAAATAAAATTAATGGAGGAGTCTGAATGAGAATCAGGTCTCCTCCTTTTTCTCAAGGTAAGGTCAGGACAGAAGTACTTGACTCTTTAGCCTGTCTGCCACCTCTTTTTCTTGTATTTTGCCTTACAAATCAATCCTAATAGATGTAATTGACCTTATTAAAATAATTTTAATCCTCACTAAAAAGAATTGAATTCTGTGGATAGCTGCTTTAAGCTGGAAACAATATTCAAACAAAGTTCAAAGATACAGTATATTCTTCTCTTCATAATTTGCCTACATAAACAAAGTTTTGTTCTGTCCATTCCTACATTTACTTAGGAGCTCACAAAACAGAGAACCAAATTAGAAATACCAACCTTTGTTTCAGTGACCCTTCATTTCTTACACTTTGCTTCTCCCATATTCCATCTCCTCCACTTTATTTGTGAGAAGGGTAAAAAACCTCACCATTCTTATTATGAAGTGTATTTCTATTCATCTGATAAAACAAGCTGCTTTCTCAGGATGTCTTGTAATCACAGTTCACGTTCATGTTCTGCATTTCTATTCAGATGTTCATTTTGTCCTATGAGTATGCAAATGACCACTACTGACACAAGCACTGAAGATGAGTTCACTTTAAATGTACCGAAAAAACCCAAACAGAGAAACTAAACAGCCTCTCATACACACAAAACAAACAAAAATCTGTTGAGAGGTTCTGCTGGCTGAGGCAATAGAGGAATTTCATCACTAACAATGTTCACAGTACCCAAAATAATTCTGGACATAATTGGTACTTTGAATTGTCTACTAGCCTGGTGATTTATGATACAGGATGCTTTTAAGTCCAGATCCCACTGAAAGACTGATTTCATAATCATGATTTTTTTGATGAAACTTCCTAAGTTCTCCCAGCTACAATGAAGCTACAACAGAAGCCTTTAAAAAGTAAAGATTTATCATCATTAATTGCCACAGAAGATCTCTCTGCATGGAAGGCCACACAACAACGCCAAAATTGAACCTTAGGAGGCCAGTGAAGAGAAAAGAACGGCTGGGTACCCACACTGAAGCATCCATTGCATGTAGAAAGTCTATGACATCCTATTCAAACAGGAGAGGACCAAACAGGTATGAGGCAAGATGTGGGCAGTACCCTTTCCACCTACATTTTTCCCACTAGGATTGTTTCAGATTTGATTGGCATTTGAACTAGGAAACAGGCTGCCAGCACTAAGGAATTCTCTATCACCAGAGTTTAGCCCTTGTGGGTGCGAACTTACCTAACACTTAAAGATGAAGACTACAAGAAATACTACCAAGTCTTATGCTTGATGACATCAAATGTTCCACTACCTCAGCTAGGAACAGCTTTTGCCCCAGATCACAGCCAGGCATACATACTGGTCACATTCTCCCCCTCTTCCTCAGACCCACCAGAACATGTCAAGGCTGGAGATAAACAATCACTCTGTGCTCGGGACAGAAAATCCTTTCACTCATGTGCCTGGATAGTGCTCTCTGCTTATACAGTCATTACGGCTCAAAGAAAATTCCACTCCCGTATCCTGTGATGCAACAGACAGCACAATCAGTGGGAGGGTCAACTCACTGTCCTCTCCTGGAAAATCTGCCCTTAGTTGTCTCTCCCATTTTCCCTGTGATCTGAAATAATGCCCCAAAAGGCTGAATAAAGACTACAATTACACGTCTTTGTGTGCCATATAGAAGATAAGTGATGAGCATTGTCCTCTTCTTCAGGGATCCAATGCAAGGCAGTGGAACCTAAATCAGCTTAGATAAGGGGTAGGACCATGTAGGCACAATGCAGGAAGCAGACCACTCGTTTTAGCTGCCCAGCTCACTTGGAGCTTAACGCAACTTTGAATTTTTGCGTGGCTCAAAAGCTGAAACCACATAAACCCATCAAGCTTTACATGTTTCCATCCACAAAGAAAAAACTGACCTAGATTCTCTCATTCTTAGATTCCCTCACAGTTCTGGCCAGGTTTTCAGAGGGTTGCTAACCTTGGCTGAGTTAAGGGTTTATAATGAAACACTAAAACACAAGTACGTTTGAGCTGGTTTGGATTTTATTATGGATGTTTTGGATGGCTGTAATGCTAGAGTCAATTCAGACATTCTGGGTACTTTTCATCCAAAAATTGCTGCTTGGAAAAAAAATCCCATGTTTACAATAAATTAAAATCAATCATTATTTTGGGCTTGATTCTCCACTTCACCATTCCAGCACCACATCTGGTTTAAGACCAGGCTCCTGAACTTGCAGTGAATGTACCTTGGTTTTATATCCTCTTACTATAATAGTGAAAATAAAAAATTTGTGAAAAAATTTACTTGCAAATTCAAAAGAAGCAAAAATATAAGGTGACAGACATGAAGGAGATGAGTAAAGAAATTAAATACTAAGAGAAAAGTCAGAAAAAATAAAGCCAGAAATTCAAATTATCTCAAAAGTAGTGAAACAAGACTCTTAACAGTGTAAAAGACAGGATCTTCAAGCTTGTGAGATGATCCATTGCCTTGAGACACATATGAAGATACACCATTAAGGTGAGGCTCATGGTAATGGCTTCTTAATTAATTTGCTAATTTAACTAATAACTTCATCCTCAAAAAGTCTAAACAATGACATACCTCCACTGCCAATGCACAGCTCTGGAAGAAGTTGAAACACACTTATCTAAGGTACTGGCAGTGCAAAGCAGCACTTTTAACATGCTGCTAAAGCAGCACAGGCCCTTCTCAGAGGGCTCAGAGTAACTTGACATTGAGAGTATGGAGGCAAACGAAAACTACCATGAAGACACCATGCCACAGGCTAAGTAATGAAGGAAGCATTTGGAACACGTGAAGTTTTTTCATACTTTGCTTGATAGGCTGTCAGTTCTGTCAGCATGCAGCTTAGACTGATTTTTGCCCTTCATTCAGAACAGTGACTTTAGGTAAGGATGCAGTAGGACAGAGGGAGGTAAAAAAAGGAGTGAACGATGCTGACAAAACACTCGAACGCTGGAGTTCTTCAGAAATCAGACCGGTGTCTGATGCTATCTTCAAAGCCTTTTTGCACTTATTTTGAATTCTTCTTAAGAAAGCAATATTTTCTCCTAAAGAAAAACTTAAACCCAGTTTTCCATGTTAAACTCCCCCAAAATGAGGTTGCAAAAAGTAGTTCTACAGCAGGAATAAAATACTCTATACTATGCAAATAACAATAGAGAGTTCAGAGATGCCTGTTTTCACTTACAAATAGGGACAGGGTAATTCTCTGTTAATTTTGTCTGCACTTTATTGAAATAGTTATGAAAGGAGGAAGAAAAAGCATGCCTCAAGCTTTGCCAATATCCAAACAAAACAAACAGCAGCAGGGTTTTGTTTTCACTTAAGTTTCATTATAGTTCATATATAGAGAATTAGTGCAACTTAAAACTGGTTTCTATTTAAACCCATGTGTATGACAAGACTAGCCAACATGCTCATTTGCTAGTGGAAAAGTTTTGTTCCTGCCATTATTTCCTCATGTAATGTGTTTTCATATATTCTGGGAATCTTCTTCCTAAAACAAAAGTAGATCTTAACAAATTAGCAGAGCTGAACCAAAAGCCCAGTCAAGAAATCTGAACTTCCAGGAGTTTGCAACTGACTTTACAGTTCTATGGCTAATGTTCCTCCACTGTGATAACTGAACTTGGATAAGGGTGGCAAGAGAACACCAGTCACCCAATGAACAAGCAAAACAACCTTGGCAAGGCTTTGGCAACACTGAAAACCAAAGACACAGCCAGGAGCAAGCTATGTTTTCCTCAAGTCAGCAGAGGTTACTCAACAGAAAGATCTTGCTATTCCTCATGCTGCTTGTGCAGTTTGGTAGCTGAGCCGTTTCCTATTAATTCGTGTTACGGCTGACTGCAGGCCACCAACATATACAACCTTAATGACAATCAGCAAGAGAAAATATTTAAATTCAGCAAAGGCACCAATTGTATGCATCTCAGATGCAAACAACTCCCAGCCAATACATGACTGGTGCATTACATAACACATCTGCAAGAGCTTAGAAGATATCTAGAAAACACATACAGGCAGAGAGATTAACTTTTTAAGTCTTAGTCCCTACATGAGGATTCAAGGTGTTCAGTCATTTAAGGGTGATATTCAGCACCTCAAAAAAAGCATCTTAGAAAGAAATAGCATTACATCTAGCAGGTAATTAACACAGTTCACACGATTCATGACAGAAAATGCATGTTCAAACACTATGTTTCAATTCTTTGTTACCTGCTCTAGTTGCATAATCATTCCAGTTTTACACTATCCAGGGGAAAATGCTAAGGAGTAAGGTGTATGAAAGAGCAATTAGCAGAGGGAGTGACAGATTTTCTTACTGAAGTGGAAAATAGAGGAGAGCTCTCCTGAGTCAGTTTTCTATACTGTGTGTATGTTGTGGTTTAGGAGTGGTATTCCCCAGTTTAGTGTTCCCACTGAAACCCTCCAAAGCACACGCCATTTACTTGCTTCTTGCTTCCCCTTCCCCCTCCCACTATGGCAGCATGGAGAGGAGAACTGGAGGCACAAAAGGCAAAGATCAGGGGTTGAGATAAGAACAATTTCCTGGAAAGAGCAATGAGATAAGAAATGGGCACTAACAGCAACAACATTAATAACAGTGTATAAGAGAAAACCAGGACAATGTGTTAACAATTACTCAAGAACTTTTAAGACCAAATCAGTCAAGAAGCCTCTATAAATCAACCATGACCTCAGGTAATCTGACTTAGCAAGGAATCAGAGGACAGCTTACAACAGTTTAACCTGAAATTGTTCAATGGTATTGATGCCACAAATTCATTGTTGAGCCATCCAACAAATATTAGATCTCTGTTCCCACAGTTTTCATGCCAATTTTCAAAGCAAGCAAAATACTCCTCCATGTTTTTCCTGACTTTGGTCACCTTTCCAGCAGAAATTAGACAGGAGACAGCATAGCCAACTAATATGGTAGGCAACATGTGACACTAATCATCACCTGCTGGTTGTAACAAAAGTTGTGACCGTCAGCCTAAAAGTCAAAAAGTCAAAAGGCTCCATGTTTCAACATCACTTCTACAGCAGCTGCTTCCTGCCTGATGGATTAGCTTGAAAAGAGCAAGCTGGGAAGGACGTCCCATGGGCAGAGTTGACAATGAAATTTCCACCATGTACATGCTTCAAAATGATGCCTCCCTCTCCTAGCTAAAAAGAATATCTTGGGAGAATTTTTTTTTTTTTTACCCCAGGACTAGTATGGTGGGAACTCCTGAGGCTTTTGAAGGACTGATAACAAAAAGAGGCCTTCCAGTTGGGAAACAGCAGATACGCTATGAAGCGGATGGATATGAGAACAGACATGAAAGTGGCAAAGTGTCAAGACAGAAGGATCAATCAAAATTGCCAGAATGCAATGATTTCACAATGCTCGTCAGAGATGGGAATAAAAAAATAATAAAATTAGAAGGGGTCTTAAGGACTACTGGAAGCAAAACACTGTGAAAAATATTGCTTAGAGCCCTAGCACTTAAAATAAAACATTCAGAACATGAACAAAACCATCACTTTCAAGCTACTAATAAACCCGTAAGAGAAAGCAAACTCCAACTAAAGAAACATGCAGGTGATATTCTCTAGATCAGCATGTGCCATTACAGCCTATAAACGTTTGGAAAAAGCAATTTGGTCAAATTTGTTCCTGCTCATTTAATCTCTAAACAGAGAAGCTTATCTTTTCAAGGCAAGACTAATGAAAAAAGAATATCTTCAATCTAATAGGTCGAATGCAAACAGGTTTAAAACCAAACCACTTCCAAGACATCAGAAATGACACTATCCACATGACTGTTCACACTCCTCTTCCTCATCTGGAAGAGGAAGTCCAGACCTGCCTCCAAGTCTCCTGCCCTAGTTTTGTTCCTACCCAAAGCAACCACTGCTTAACTGAGTACATGTAATCAATTTACTTGGCAGGGTTAATAACACTTGGTGGCATCACTGTGACTGCAAAAGAAGCTGAGAGCTGTGTGTTGTTTGGAGAGCCTTAGACAGCAAGATTCTTTCTTGGGAACTGAATGATCAGTCTGCTACCAATACTGTTTCCAGCCCTACTCCTGCTGCTCCTTTAACATTCAGTTCTCTGCAAGTTTCTGAGGTTTTACCAATGGCTGGATAAAAAGCTGTCCTGCTTGAAGGTCCTCCAAATATTTGGATTTAGATGTGTCTTGCCCCCAGTCTCCTTCATTCCCCTTTTTTTTTTTTTTTGGTGGGGAGGGGGGGCTTTTTTTGGTTGGTTTTTTGTTTTGGTTTTGCATAACTATGCAACAGTAGCACATTGTTAGATCATGATCTAGAATGAAAGTTCTTAGAATAAAATCTAGAAACCCCCCACCCCAGCCCACCCCAAAACCCAAACCAAACACAACTCCTCCAGCCAAAAACCTCAAAAGCCC
>VZTE01000142.1:0-56936 GCA_013397775.1 Eulacestoma nigropectus
AAAAGAAAAATCCTAACCTCCAAGAACACCTCATTGCTCTCTACAGCTACCTAAAAGGAGGTTGTAGTCAGGTTGTGGTCAGTCTCTTCTCCCAGGCAACTAGCAACAGGACAAGAGGACATGGCTCAAACTATGCCAGGAGAGTTTCATGTTGGCATTGGAATGGACTTAGCAGGAAGATGGTGGAGTCACCATCTCTGGAAGTGTTCAAGGAACAACTGGATGTGGCACGTAGTGCTGTGGTTTGTTGGTGTTGTGGTGTTTGGTCAAGGGTTGATGATCTTGGAGGTCTTTTCCAACAGTAAAGATCTTGTGATTCTCTCCTCCAGGTGGGCTTGAGATGGTTAAGTTTTCGCTTTGTCTTGCCTGTCTCTGCCTCTTTCTGTTTTTGTCTCTCTGCCACATGCTCTCGTGCTCTGCTGCCTGTCCGTGTGTCCTCTCTGCACACTCTCCACTGCACGCGTGCCCTCCTGGCCATGCACTTGCTGCTGTGTGCACACCAACCATGCACACCTGCTCTCTGGTGCTCTTGCTTTCCCTCTGGCTGCATGCCTGCTCTCTCTGCCCTACACACTCTTGAGCTTCCCTTCAGTCAGTTTCTACCTGCTACTCTGCCTGGGTCTCGCTCTCTCTTCTGCTTCCTGTGCCTCTTTCCCACTCTGTCTTGCTTGCTCTGAATCAGTCTTTCTGTCCCCACTGTCCCTCTGCCTCTCCCTCCCACCTGCCCCGTCTTGCTCCCTGTCTTCAGCATGTATCCATCTGTTCATGCAGGTTTCGGAAGTCCACATGGGATTTATACATACTTCTTTGCTGTTCTTAGGTGTTTGGAGGTAATTTAAAATGAAAAGTGCAGTAATAAAATGAAGACTTATAGTATTAGTAGTAATATAGTCAAGTACTGACGTATCTTCAGTGTTAGCATATAATCATTATAAATTTACAAAGAAGTAGGTTCTTACCATTTATGCATTCATGCATGATTTAGTCATGCATTATCTAGTTGTGCTGTATGTCTACTTTTTCTAATTAATTGGACAAACATAAATGTAGTTTTAGGAGCTTCCTAATTTGTATTTATTTTCACTTGTTTATTAATTTTAGATTTATGCTTGATAGATTAGAAGGTGAAAGATATGCATAATTCTGCTGATAATTTTCCTCAAAATAATAAACACTTTCTCATTTCTGTGTTTGCTTGTCAATAAAAAAGTTCTTACCAAATTGAGGAAGCAAGTGATTTCAAAGGTAACATTATAATTCTGTCATCAGATTTTATCCTCTGCATATAGGGCTTGTCTTTCAAACATAAATCAATTCTGGTATGAGAACTTAATGAGATGAACTAATCATGGAGCAGCTGCTTAAAAACTGTATTATTAGTATTTTAAATCTTGTACTTCTGTTTTAAAGCTTTTTTCTTTTATTAACATGGCCGTTAAAAGAAAAAAAAACTTTTTTTCTCTTAATACTCCAGAAAGAAGAAATGTTTTTTAGAGAGTCTTAAAGGTGCAACATGCACATGCTTGTAGTGTTTTATTTTTACTTACACTGTTTCACCAGAGAAGGAGCTATCAATTGTATTACAGAGGCCAGAATGCTGCCTCCTCTGGAATCAGATTGCTGTTTCTTGGCAGGTAAAACTGAATCTTCACTGTCTGGGCATTCAGCAGCTGCTCAGTAGCAGCTGGGCTACCCTCCCACCTCCGAAAGGACTAATTTCTTCTTCTCCTGCTCTCCAAAAGGACTAATTTCTTACCTAGTGTCAAAATGTGGCTCTTCTGGGCTGACCACAAGCCTGTCTAAAATATACTGTTTAAATAGAAGAATGATTCTTTATTACTCTACTGCTACTTTACACTTGCACTTTGGGTTGAAATACTCATAAATAAGTAAATGTTTCAAAAACATTAGAGTGAGGCAACACCTCTTGCAACCCTGACCTTTTCCAAACTTTAATTTATCTAATATAAGGTAGGTATAGGAGTTAAGCAATAATTGACAACTAAGTAAAGTCTGAATAACCAGATTGAGGAGTTGTAAAATAGAGAGCTCTAAGTTCGTCTTCTTAGTTCAGCTGGTATCTGGAGTCATGTCTCCAGATAATGTTGTATCCTGCTGCTAAATATTTAGAAGCCATTTTAGCATAATTTGACTATAATTACTTTAAAACTTAAGATTAAAGTGTATTAGGAAAATATTGTTTAAAACTTTAAAAAATGAGACATCTTGTAAATGCCAGTGATGTTGGAAATTTGCCTTCTACAATTTGAATTTCACACTGCTTCTCCTTTCCGCCACTTAACTGCTCAACTTCCTTTCCTCTTCACAGCATTTCTGTTAGCAGTCTTTTCCTGCCTCTCCTCTATGGGCTCTCTCTTCTTTCCTCATTTCCCTGTTCCTTATCATTAGCCTCTTTCCCTCACTTTCTCAGTCATCCTTGTACTTTTTTATTTCTTTATTTGCCTTTCTTCATGCCACTAAATTAGGACAGATTATATGAAGAATCTTCTCAGAGGGCATTGTAGTTAACTGGGATACTCTTGCACTCCATCCACGCTAAGTCTTGGCCTTATGGACCATAAATATCAAAGTCAGTGTCTGTAATCACCAGTTAATCAGTTACTGAAAGCTCTCTTTGTGGCTGTGGCACTACTAACTCTTGCCCAGCCACTTTCGTAAGCACTATTAGTTTTGTAAAAACTTTTCAGCTAAGATGATGATTGTTTTGATTGTCTTGAATGCCAAAGTTAGTGTATAATCATGTAACCTTTCAGTAACCTTTCTCAATGGAAAGTTTTCTTTTTTGGCCCTATCAAGCTATCATGTAACTCTCCGTCTTTGTCCACTTTGACTCTTTCATACATTTATATCTGTTGCATGTGGGTGATGTCTTAGGAATTATCTGTGCTGATATGCAAGGAAGCTCTTTAAGAACTGTGTAAAATATGATCTTAATTCACTAAGTTTACTTATTTAGTTTTACTTTTGCTTGTAATCCTGGGATTTTTTTTCTTCACCTGGTTACACGACTACATCTTATAGCAGGAAGCATCTTTCTTGTTTGCCACTCACTGTTCTTTCATGAGAAAAATTACTCTAGAGTCATGGTGATCTCAATATGTATCCAAAGCTGCCTCAGTGAGTAAGGGCAGACTCCTAATAGCTGTAATTGCAAAAATAAAGCATCATTTAATCACAGAAGACATCAAATATAGTTTTCACACCACCTTGTTAGGCAGATTTTTTTACTTCAGAAATCCCATCTTTCAGAACTGCATGGGTTTATCTGCGCACTGTATCTTCAGAAAAGGAGTATTTTTAACAGATAACAACTGTGTAAATTTGTGACTGTATTTTTTTTAGAGTGTGCAGTGTGTACCATTGTAACACAGACAAGGCCATTAAGAAGCATAGGTGTTTAATTGTTGGTAATCATGTGGGTTACAAATTAAATTCATGAAATGAATACCATGAAAGATTAGGAATTGTCTGGAGTCTTACATTTTTTGTACTGTTTCTTTTAATTTCAAAAACTAAGAAAAAATGCTGAGCAAGTGAGTCTAAGCAATAGAAGTTAATAAGGCAGAAAACTTTATTACACAAATGTTTAAGTAGCAGAAACTGAATCAGACTATTTTCTATTCTTAATTATGTTTTAAAAAAATCTTCAAATGCTGAAACTTTTGTTTAGTCTTTTTTTTGCTTAACTGCTTAGTAGTCCATTATTATAAAACATATGTCTCCTTGTTATTCTTATCAATTGCTTACAGAGTAAGAAAAAATTATTAAATATTGCACTGTATTAGTACAAGAATTTTGTAATGGAATCAAGGGAGACATTTCTGCCCAGATACTGCATTTTGGTGGGCCTTGTTGTTAAAGACCTGGAAGAGGAAGGGTTATCTACAACTTGAGCGAGTTTATTATGGCTTAGTGATTTGCTGATTGATTTCATTTGCTGTCAGTTAAGGCTCTCTTAATGTCAAGCTTTCTTTGCATAATGCCTTGAAATAAAGACTGATGAAGATTTTTGAGATTGATGCCACTTACATAAACTGACCTTGATTTGCCCTTCTGCATGACAATATAAGTGACAGCAGTTAGACGAAAATATAGCAATGAATATGCAACTTAAGGATTAAGAAAAATACGGTAAACCTTTCAGAATATAAAACTAGGCATAAAAGGCAGGCTGTTCTCTTATTTCCACACTTACCATGTATTGAAGAAATAGACTGGGATAGCATCTCAGATGCTATTGAAATTCGAAGAGGATAAGTTTTGAAAGGATTAAAAGTTAAACTGTTTTGTTTTACCAGATTCTAACAATTTGTCACTAATTAATTTTGGTGGGTGCTTTTGTTGGGTTTTTTTTTGGTGGTGTTTTGTTGTTAGTGGGTTTTTTGGATTTTTTTTGGTGGAAAGAGTTATATGAATTTTGGCTCATAAATCGATATATGTTATTACCTGCAAATTTTGTTTTTTTCGTTGTTATTTTGCAAGAATCATAGCAAGCTATTTTGAAGCTGTCGTCTCGATTTTTCATTTACTGAATTGATTGCTTGTCTAGTGACACGTGTTACTAGTATCCTAGGATCACAAATTCCAGCATTATATTGGACTGTTATAAGGACAAATTTTTGGGTTTCATAAAATCTTTGCTGTAGGGGTTCCAGGACTAATGCTTTAAGTAGGGCACTCAGTACTTGTCCATTGCAGTACCCAATTTCATTATAGTATTTTAGAGCTCTCCCTTCATTATGGTCTCTTCTCTCATTTTTGATCTCTCTCTGTTAGATGCAAAAAGGTGGTGAGAAATTGGGGGGTGAGGAGAGAATGGAGACAGCTGGAGAGTGCTCTAATTAACAGAAATAGGAGGAATGTGGAACTGTTGTGTAAACCTGAATAATAAGGATACACAGTCTGCATGTTGGCATGTTTACCTGCAAAGGATTGGATTTTTTATGGCTTTTAAGAAGATAATATCCATGGAATGATAAAAATTTGTTTATCCTCCTGGAACTTTGATAGAACTTGCGATTCCTCTGGATTGCTTCAACGTCATGATCTTTTTGGATAAAAGAGCACTTCTAAACTAAAGATCAGGAGGGAAGAGTAATCCTTTCCACCTGTGTGGGCAAACTTAGGATGTACATTTAATGCCTGAAGACTGTATTTTAGTTCTGATTTCTCTCTGTTAAGAGGCAGATTGTGTGTTCTTTAGTACCAGCACCCATTGGTGGATCCACCTCTTCCTGATTCATCTCAATTGACAAATACTAAAGGAAGATCAGAGAGCAAAGCCTCCTGCCATTTCCACAGTGTATATACCAGACTTCCCTCCATCCAGTTTTCCAATCTCGAATATTTTTGGTTTTGGATTAATATAGTCCAAGCGAAAGATTACAAGTTGTGGTTTAAGTTCTCAAGTTTTTACATATGCTTGCAAAGACCACAGGACTGGGTTTTGAGCAGAGATTCCCCTACATGTCAAAATGTGATGTTTGCCTGTACCTTGGCAAAGGTCACTATCCTAGATGCCTGATTTTTTTCTGCCTTTATTCCACAGGAGACTTATCGCAAATTTTACTCCTTTGGGAAATAGACTGTGGGACTGAATAAACATTTAATGCCTAGAGGGCACATAGAATACAGTAATCTGGTTGTCCCTGCTTAAAAACAGACTAGGCAGGGAAAATGACAAAAAAAACCCCAGGGTATAAGAAATAGTGCCAAAATGTCTCCAGAATTTTTCCCAGCCTTCACTATTTTTTAACAGATTAACAGGTAGATTTTAATAAATTAACAGATCTTCTGAAAAAAATTAATGTTTGTGTTCAGTACCCATTATTGTCCCATTGCTCTTTGAGCCCACATAAAGGTAAGCATTTTCACATGACTTGTGGAAAGGACTTCTGCAGCATAACCACACACTTTCTGAAAAAATGCTTTTTAGGTTTGTTTTGAAAATGGCTTCTACTACTTCATTTAATGTTAATATGTTAATGTTAATAAATAGTCCCAGTTTACCTTCTTTATACTACTCATATTTTCTCATTGACTGTCATAATCACTTTCATTCTTGGACACTCAATCAGAAGTTTCTTTTCAGGTTGCTTTCCTCATTTCTGAACTACAAGAAAAAAACGGTAACAGTAGAAATCATCTGTAGTTTCTAGAGTTTGTAAACTATGGAAGTGATTTCTCTGTTACCAACATTTATAGGCACAATTACTCATAAATTACCTAACTGCAAGTAGTGGTCTAGCTCTGAAAAATGGATAAAGGCAATAGTAACAAATTAACATCAGAGGTAGTTTGATAAATGCTACTCTCTTGCATGTTTTTAAGTTACAATGGCCTAACTTCAGTTAGGATTCTTGGATAAGAACCAGCTGCTTTTCTTGATCCGCCATTAAGGTCACCACTCAAGTAGGTGATACTGTGATGCCTGCAGTCATTACCAAATTCAGTAAAAAGATTAGAAAGGGCTTTCTCAGTCTCATTACAACACCCCATGATATGGGATGTTTTACTTCTGATCCTATTAGTGAAGAATACTTTATGCTTTTTGGCGAACTCATCTCACCAGTGCCTAATCTCCTTGGTTTTCTCCTTTCACGGTTGCTATAAGCATCCAGTTTTATAAACAGAATTCAGAAAGTCACTTTATCTCTTATGCTTCTAAGGAATTGGATCTGGTTGTTGACTGTTGGCCAGACCAGGGAAGGACCTTACTTGCTAGGCTCCCAACCTAATAATACAAATCACATTCTGCAATCTTATTGTAAATTCCCATTTACTGGAAAGGCACTTGATGCATTTGCTGAAGACAAAGCAGAAAGTAGTGTCTTCCAAAATATTATCTAAAAGGCTCATCTGGTAGCAACACATCTTTGAATTGTTGGTCTGAGTGGGGACAACCAGAGCTCTGCCATCAGAAAAGTTACTGTCGTCTTCTCTTTCGTTAAGGAAACTTGCCAGTCTAGCCTTTCATGAGACTGGCAGTGACATTCCCAATGTCAGAGACTTTCACTGTTGGCAGTGAAGCCCCTTCACAGTGGGTGACTCCAGTGAGCTGATGGGTGCCCTGCTTGAGCCCTTACACAGCCCACATTCGTGTGCAGTTGGACCAGGTTTCCTTACCGGTTCGACCTCAGCTTTCCCGTAGCAGTGTCTCAGATGTCTCAACCCATAAAGCCATTTATTCACGGCACAGTAACACAGAAACAGATCGAGCTGGTGCCTCTGAGCAGGACCCCCAGCAAGTGAACCCCAGATCTTTTACACCCTCAGTCTCCCCACATGCAAGTCTTGCCCTTCCTCCTGAGTCTTCAGCTTCTGTCCCCACTGTCTGTGTCCGTCCACCTAGCTGGTGTCACCAGTCTTCATCTCCTTTGTTATCCTAAAGGTTGGCAATGCCCAGCTCCCGATATGTCTGTCAGTGTTCATTCACCTGGCTGCTGTCACCCGTCTTCATGCCCCTTGTTATCCTAAAGTTTGGCAGTTGTTTGGCCTCTTGTCTCAGGCTCCCACACAGAGCTCAGTTTACATCTCAGTCTGAAGCTTTCCTGTCCAGCTACCTGGACCAGATGTATTAGTCAGCACTTTCAACCTGTTGTTCCAAGTGAACAGCATTCTCACTTAGCTTGGTGACATCTTGCATAGAAGAGGCCAAACTTCAGTATAGTGGAGTCTTGCTCATCCACCAATTTTTAGCTTGTGTTGGTTGAGATTTATACCTTTCTAAGATGAGCTAATTTCTCATATGGCAAGTGCCAAAAAGACAGACAAACACAGTCACTTTTTCCCAACAAGAGTTTTCTTCAGCTGTAAATCCATTGTTATAGAACTAAACATTCAGAGATTATAGGGATCATTTTATTTGATCTTCCTTAGATTATGGTGGTTAAAAGCAAACTTTGTGAAAAAAAAATTATTTCTATAATACTAACCTTCAAGGATAGCGAATTGTCAAGCTCAGTGATGATGCCACTTCTGTCAGACATTTGCTTTGGAAAGAGGTATGTGTGTGAGCTTTGGAAAGAGCTAATGTGTGTGCTCATTGTGAGGGTCGGTGTTAGGTGTACTGTGGTGTTTAAATTTCCTCCTCATATTTTGGAACAAAAGCTGTTGTCACTGAAATTTCTAATAAAGCATTTTCATAGCATAAATGAAGTCTTGAAAGTAAGTCTTATTGAAAATCTAGCCATTTGCATGTTGCTGGGAGGTTTTTTGATGTTGTTGAAGTTTAAGAATGTATGAAGCAAATTAGTTATCTCATTAACATCTGAGTTTAGGCAGGATAAAGGGAGGATACTTGTCCATCCTATATGTTGCAGTTAACCTTGGATTAAGGGTGTGTCCATGTATTTGAGGAATGCAGTTCAACTTTTCTTGGTAATTATGTTGTCTAGAGAAATTGACTAGTGCTTTTTCCTGTGGAGGCATCATGAATTTGTGTAATTAACTGGAATTTTGGTGAGAAGCCAAAGTGAAAAAATTAATTTGCTATCCAACCTAACAGATATACTTTAGAATTTCCTTGCGAAACTACAAAATATTGCTTTATGTAGGATGAAATACTTACGTTGAGTTAAAATGCAGTGCTACCATGAGTGTTCTTAAGAAAAGCAGAAGAAATGAAGCGGGTGTTTCACAAAACTTTTCACAGGTTTCTAGCCCCTAGACTTGAGCATTCACCTAAAATCTGATACAAGGATTAGGACTCAGTAGTGAGTATTTATGTGTGAGCTGCATAATCACAGTTGTCATATTGACTAAACTTGCCAGAAGAGACCTTTGTTTCTCCTAGTAAATGGCAACTAGAGCATAGACTATGCCCAGGTTTTTGCATGGAAAATAAATAGTGGATATATTTCCCCCTTCTATCCATATGTAAAATATTTAATTCAGCTTGAAAATGTTTTAATGTACAATTAAAAAGCTGCTTCTTGTAGCCAGAAGGGAATAATCTATACCCCTTCATAGCTCTAGTCAAAATATTTAAGGAAATGTCTATACTGAGCCCAGATTTTGCGGGGTGGTAGTTTTTTTCTCTTGGAGTCAGCGACAGACTTTTTCTACAGTGGTTAAAACTAAGTCAGTATTTTTTTCACAAGTAAAGCGTATTTCTTTTCTAAAAGTAATTGAAATTGGTCTTAGTTAAGAGAGCACTATTTAAAACCAATGAAAAAACAATATTCTAATTTTCAGTAAACTACTGTGCTGGCAAATAGTTGAATTAGTTACATATTAGTTTCTTATGACAGTTTGTGGACAGCATTTCAAAGAGCAGAAGAGTTTGTCAGATCTCACATTTGCATTCCATATGAAGTTGCTTTAGATTTTTCTACTTAGTAATCTGATAGATTAATGTCTGCTTCTCTCCCCTCCTTAAATTCTTCTCCTACACATTCACCTATAGTTAATCAATAGATTTTAGACAATTAAGACTTAGTGTTTAGGTAACATTTATTTATAAAAATTGTTTTGTTTAGGTAGGATATCCATATGTAGGAGTTCCTTAAAGTAAGAAAGACTATGCTTTTTAAAATTTATTTTACTAACATATGTAGTTGCGAAAACAGAATTCTATAGTTCAGCTTTTGTATGTTTTTTCTGGTTCTAAGATGGCACTTCAATAGGCCAAAAGCAGTATCATCAAGATTCAGACGACTTGTACTTCCACTTGACATTTCACCTGAATTTTGATGAAAAGTTTTCCTCTCTTCTTTCTCCTCAAGACTGAAGGTGTGATGGGATACTACCATGTCTTATAATAAAACTGCATCCTGGCTTTTCTGTAGTGACTGCTGCAGTTTGGTTCTTCTCATCAGTGGTAATGCATTATGCTCGCATTAGGTAGGTTTTCATGCTCACTTTAATGTGAACTTTATAGTAATGTCAGTGACTACCCTTCTCTCTTTCTTTCATCCCTGTCTGGAATATACACTGCAAAAGAAGCTGTGGACAGGATACCAGCCTGAAACTTCTGTCAGTTTCCATTTCTTTCTCACTAAAACCACTTACTTGAAAAAATTCTAACCCTTCCTCACAAATATTCATTTTGAATCAAGACTGTGTAAGAGGATGGGAAGAATACAATGCAGTGGTAACATTTTCCCCATTGCTGTAGCTTAAATTACGAATTCTTTGGGGCAGGAATTGTTTCTCCTTTACATTTTGCGTGTAACTGTGCTTGACTTTGTGCAGTAGACAGTGAGAATGGTCTTTGCATGTAAACATTGTTGGCCTATAAAAACCTACATTTCCTTAATATTGTTAAGTGACAATTTTCTTGCATGGTCTAGAGCTATTTTTAAGTAGTCAAGGCTACAGGTAGCTCCTTTGCTATAAAATTCTCAGGATGCTTTCTACCTGATCATACCAAGTAAACACATTTCTCTTAATTTATCAGTTTTTAGAAGATTAAGGTAATTTCTGAAAGTCTTACACTTTGTAATAATTTTCATGGCAATTGTTGTTATGCCCATCCACTGTGGTTTCCAGTAGAAGCACTTTCCCTTCCGTCGCTGTCAATTTCAATGCTCCCTTTTCAATTTTCTTGTAGGAAGTCATGTCATTACCTCTTGCAGAGAATCTAGCCTTTTATTTAGAGCTTCATTCCCTTGGGCTATCCGCTGAGACCTACAGGGTAAGGTAATTGTTATTGAAGCGAAGGGGATAGAGTCAGGCCCTGCGTGTGGCACTGAGTCAGCTTTCGTTGGGGGAAAAAAAAAGTTGTAAGAAAACTGACCTGCTTTTTGGCACATTTAAATTGTGCATGCCACGCTTGAATGGAACTGAACAAAAAGTTTAGTGTTGAAATGAGATACAAGGAGAATAGATCATTAAAGAAGTGCCAAACAGCTGCAAAAGTGCAATTTTGCTGAATGCGGTTTCCCTTGAGGTTTTTTCCCCCATGCCAGAGAAGCTGCTGTATTTATATCCTTTGCTGATGCCACTAGACATTTTGGACTATGGGTCAAGGCAGCCAGGATGGGTTTTCAAATGCTGAAATGTATGGAGGAAATTCATTGTAATTATTTCTTCTCCAAATATAGCTCTTTTGAATATATAATAATTATCTTGAAATCTTGTTTCTGAAAACAAAAAGTAATTGATGTCTGTTTTGTTTTCTGGGCTCGTTTTAATGAATCTTATTTATGTCAGTTCAAAGCAAGGCGGTAATGACAGGCACGCAGAACTCCACTCCATGGAGTTTTGCTTTCACACCGGTTGTTTCTGCCTGAATTCCACTTCAGCCAAACTCTGTGCCATAAATGAAATTCTCAGTCTTTTCAGATTCTCATGTAAGCAGTTTTTCAATCTAATTAACCAGCGTTAATCTTTCATTCTGCTGAAGTTCATTCATTATTCCTTCTCTTGTTCTTTTTTATCTGTTTGTATATGTGGTCCTGGGGTACCTTGCTACCTAACACTGGGTTTAGTTGAAGAATTCCTGGAGGAAGAACCAAGCAGTCAAACATGAATTTCAGCTATTCTGTACATTTTTGGTTTCTAAAGTATGTGGTGTAAAGTAGATGGTCTTGCTATTCTGAGTGCTCCATCTGATATTACGAAGTCAATGCTTATATTGTCAGGCTGTTAGTCTGACACCTTTTAATAAGCATCTTTTCAGCATAAGGTCTCCTTCCTTTAGGTTTATTCTTTCCAAACATGAGATGCAGTTCTATGATAACAGCAGGCCAAATAAGTCCTAAGTTAATGTTATAACATGGATCTAAAAATAAAGAAACTGCTTTTTAATAATTTGGTATTTTATTTGTAACTTCAGAATAGTGTAAAACTTTAGATGGAAATTTTCGTTCACTACAATTTGTAACTCATAATCCAAGTAATTTTTTTAAACTGTGTTCTCAGTGGCCAAATACTAAGGACAAGGGAGACAACATGGATAGTGTTGGGAGTTTAAAAGGCCTGTTTTATAATGTATGATAAATGCATTAACAGTTTGATGAGAGGTCTTCTGCTAATTTCCATATGCTGATCTGTGTATTTCTTGTTGTATGTTTCTACTATAACTTCAATGAGAACAGCTGAAGTTTGAATAACCTTTGAATTACATGAAATAATTTTTTTAAAAGATTGGCTTTCTTTTTGTGTTTCCAGTTTCTTGAAGATTGTTATGTAATTTGTCAGTATCAGCCATTTTTCCCTATAAATAAAGTACTCCTGCAGATTGAAGTCTTTCAGTCTTGTAGATTTACAGGCGGCAATACATGCAAATGCAGTTTTAGGGCATCTATAGCACTATCCACCTGAAAATTACTGGTTCTAGAAATGGTATGCAGAACTAGACAATGATTGGTTATTCAAAAGTACAGGGCATGTTAGGAAAAAATGGGTTTACATGTCCCCTGGAGAACTGTCCTAAGCTTAAGTGTTCTCAGTCCTTTTAAAGATTCATATAGAGAAAGAAAGCATGGCTTAAATTTTGCTCTTTTGCTCTGATGTTCACTGGCTTGTAGTTTATAAACAGCATCAACTTAGTTTGTTTTATTTTTACTCTCAACTGTGGTTTCTCATATTCATCGACCTGTAGCCAAAGCCAAAAGTTTTTATGCATACCCTCATATTACAGATGAGACATCTCTGAACAGGTCATAAAGGCCTTCTTCCACTCAAAATCTTTATAGGCCCTTTTTCTAATTGAATAAAGATCTGAAATTTAAAATTCTTAGTTCCTTTATGATATGACTAACACTTGATTTTTTAAAAAAATTTCTGATTGTGTACTGAAAGATGGTTTAAGTGCTCTTAGGGATTTTCTAGATAGGGATACTGTTTTAGATGTTCAGTAGCTATAAAAAGAGATTGTTAGAAGTGCTTAAGCTTAAGATAATCTGTCCATTGAAAGTTATATTTGAAAATGGAATTTTGGGCACTCTTGTACATTTTCTTCCTAGTCCAACAACTTGAGTCTAAAATCATCCTTTTTCCATGCCAAACATAGGAATATATTTTTGTCTTGTGAGTTGTAGCCAGTTATCTGGGAAGTCATGCATCTGTTTTCATGAAGCTACCTGTACCTTGTTTTAGTGCTGGAGCGGTGGTCTCCTCTCACATTGAAGCACCTTTTGGATTGAAAGCACTCCTACCGTTTGCTTCTGCCATATCAGTAGTATGTGATGTAGGATGTTGATATCATAAATAATAGTGGCATCCTCTATACATAAAAGCACTGTGTGGAGTGAAAAGAAAGGAAAGGGATCACTATAAAAAAACCATTCAGCATCTGATTATTTCTTCTTCTTTTTTTTTTCTAATTAATGTGGAGAAATTACTTACAATTTGTGCTCTTAAAATTGAAAATCCTAGGTAAATTTCAACCATTGACTGGATTTGTGTTCCATCCCTAGGATGACTTCGCAATCACTGAATTAGGTTGAGGTTGGAAGGGACCTCTGTTGGTCCTTTGGTCCAAGCTCCTTGCACAAGGAGGGAGGAACACCTAGAGCCAGTAATGTTTAAAATCAGTATTCTTCAACTCTACTCTTTCTGTGGCTTCCTTGTTTAAGTCTTCTCCCCACTAACCTTCCCTCAATACTCATCTGTCTGAAAATGTTTTAGATTTTTGAAATGAGTTGCAATAATATGAATTCCTTTAAGGTTTGAGGATCACTACATCTTGCCTTTCTGAATGGAAGTGATTTTCTGGTGTGAATTCTTGAAACATTTTGTGTGTAACTGAAGACAATTTTTTATTGCTTTATGGTCTGTTCCCAGTTTTAATGTCACACTGTTACCAGCACATTCAAAACCAGAAGTGCTTGCTTAAATGCAGACAGTACAGATGTGTATAATTGCCTAATTTCATGTTATAAAAATTCATCAGGACTGTTGCTTAAACATCTAATTGTTATGTATACTTAAAAACTATATATACATCTTACTGCTATGTATACTTAAAGACAAAAGAAAACACTCGTTAGCAGGAGAGGAAGACATTTCTGCAGAGTTAGATTTGCGTTCTGGGAAATTCTGTCAACTGGCTTTCTTGATCACAGAACAGTTTCCAGAGCTGCAGATATATTTGTATCTGTAATGTTCAATTAGGGATCTCAATTGAAGTTCTGAACTCCTTTACAGATGCATTTAATCATTAGGTGACAGAAATTATAACTTGCAAGTGGCCAGATTATATGCCTGTTCCCTGTGTATCAGGCTTTCCAGTAAGTGGAACTTTCATATTATTGAAGACAGATCCGTCATGCCATCTGTGACTGACATAAGTTACTTAAAACCATTTGTGCCTTCCAATGGCACATCTAAAAATCCAATGTATTTGCCTTTCCCCAGATGTCATTTACAATAAATTTTCTTCATGCTCATGCCACCCGCTGGAAGATCCAAAAAAAATGTTTGTCCTAACCTGTCCCTGAGCAAGAGACACCTAAACTGACCCTGACTCTTTGCTAGGGAGTTGGGATATTCTGGAAGGAATGTGTACGTATGGGTGCATAAATGCCACCTTCCACATTGGTAACTGCAGAACTACTTTCTTCTGGACTAAAAAAAAATTTAAATTATTCAAAAAAACAATTGCCATGTCTGAAAGTAAAAGCTCATGAATACATTTTTACTAGATTTAAAATTTTCAAATTCATTAAACAAGAACAAATTAAATATCTGAGTAGGTCAGCAAGAAATTAGAAACTGCTGTTTCAGATACCTGCATGCACCAAGTGCCTGTAGGGGTAGGATGAAGCTGTATAGATTAGTGGCTTCACTAGCTTTGTAGCAGCAGAGGTAAAAGGAAGAAGTTAAGGAAATGTCTCTCTACATGCTAGTTCAGTGAAACCTTTAAATAGCATGTGTGAAGTAATTAAAGGAGCACATGAGATTTTTTTCTGTGAGATTTGAGACACAGCTTGTTATGCAATGGTATAATCCTTGTTTATGGGTCACAGGCCCAGGTCATAGTCCTGTTTCAACATGTGTCTCGTTTTTAACCTGCAAGCCATTGCCATTTGAAGACTCTCAGGCAGTATTATGTACAGTATGAGATATATCCCCATTCCTGCTTGATATTGTTTCTGAATAGATGCAGCATTTTAGTCGTGTTGAATGTGAAATAAAAAAATGTAAAAGCAGGATTCAAGCTGACAGTGGCAGACTTACAGAGCTATGTGAATACATTTTTAGGGTTAGCACTATAGTATTTAAAACATTTTGGAAGTTCTTTCTGGTAAGAAAAGATATGATGGTGTTGACTTGCCACGGCAATTTTCTACGCAATGCAATAACCTGATTGATTTCACCGATGTTAACTTTTATTCTGAAAAACAGTAGTCTGTTTGAAAACAAAGAAAGGAAAACAGTAAAAACCCTTTGTGAGTGCCTGTTTGTGGTGCTAAGTTTGTAAGTCTTTACTACAGACATATTCAGAAGGCCAATTTCATATTATCTGTAATATGTTCTTGCAGTTGCAACTTGCTAGAGCTCATTTCAAAGGGGAAAACTGTAACTTATAAAATGTGATTAACCAGTTGTAAAGAAGACCAATAATCTCAAAAATGTTAGACTATTTAGGATAGATATAAAGTTACCAGTAGTGTCAAATCATTTGTTCTCTCTTGTGCTGCTAACTTTATTATCAGTCTGATCAATATTACATGACTGGGACATTCTTACACTATATGCATGAAAACAATTATATTTTTCCAGCTATACCGCGATCAGATTATTTACTTCCAGAGATCTGTAGGTTCACTGTATTTCTTTTGTTTCTGTCAAATTTAATTTTCTTAACATGAAGTTGGAGGACTCATTTTGAAAGTATGAAAATTTACCTGAAATTGTGTAGTGATTCTTTATAAACATAAATTGAATGTGCACTGAATATTGTAGTTAAATAAAATAAAAAATAGTATCAACTGTTCAATGCAGTACTGCATGTTTGAAAACAGCTCACTTTATAATTGGGGTGCACAGTCATTTGCTTTTCCTCGATGCTGTTAATATTTCAGATTTTTGAAGAAGTACAAAATCCTATGTTAGACCTTTGTTTAAGTCCTGGCTTACAACCTCAGTGCCTGGCTGACAACTTTCGTTTGATTTTTCCAATTAATAAAAATTGGGTCTTCTGCAATGATTTTGGATGTATGCTACTTGGCATTTAAGTATAGCTTCTTTGGCACTGATGATTTACTTTACTTTTTAAAGGCTGTGATTCAAAGTTTCGTGGAAGTCTACCAACTTGCAGTTTCCAGAGTTGAAATATTAGTGAGAGAAACAGAATCTCTTCAGCTTCACATTGCAGCCCTAAAGTCCAGGCTCCAAACAGCTGGTCTTCATGAAAGTGACCTTACAAATGGTAAGTCTGCTTTTTAAGTAATTTTTGTCATTTGGATGTGGTTTCTTACCCAGCATCTCCCTTCATACTGAATAGTTTCTGTAGGCAAATACAATAATATTTGTAAATGTAGTAGAGCAATAAAAGTAGTGTCAACAGAAACTTTTTCTGAAGAGAAGACGAATGGTAAAAGTTAACACAGGGTTTAATTTTTACTGCTATATCTTCTACAAAGACCTGTTCCTTGCTGCTGGAAAAGTATACATTGTGAATTTTTAGTTTTACCAGTATAGTAAATAGTTGAACTTTGGACCTGAAGACTTTTACATCTAGAGATGTAGTATGTTAAAACAGAATGTTATTAGCTTCATGTAAACAAAGTGTTTATTAGGAGATCTGAATTATTTTTGTAATTGTGCTTATGAATAATACTTTTCACTGAAATTACAAGGTTAAAATCCAATTTCAGGAATAATTTCTGGTCTAAAAATGTTGCCCACAAAGGTACTTGGATTTGCTTAAGGCTAATAAGGTGAGTCCTCAGGTTTGAGATCTCTCTCTAGGGGAGTTATTAAATGCAGATTTATTTGTGTCACACAGGCAGGAGGCCAGACACATAAACTGTCATAAATATGTAGCCAAATATCTCTAGAATAAGACTGTGTAGGATGTGCAACTTGCATATACTCACTGTATTTCTCCTCCATCTATTCTTACTTTTTCACAGAGGATAAAGGAGAAAGCTTTGGAGTTCATTTTATTGGTTGTTGTTGTTGTTGTTGTTGTTGTCCTTCCCTTCCTCCTTTCTTTTCTTTTAGAATGTAAATGACCATAAAGAAAATGAGTATTGTTTGTCTTTTTTTTTGAAACAGAAGATTTGTAAGAAGAGAGCTGTCACAATGCAAATAACATAAACACAGTAGTAAACATGTATTCAAAGGCTGTGACCATGGCTTTGGCTTTGGTTGTTTCCCACAGAATTACATTAATTTCTTATCCTGCTTCTAATACCACAATGGGAAATTAGTGTGAATAGGAACTATATTAATCAGTGCTGAGTTTGTTTTAACATCTTGAGGTGACAATTGTTGAATGAAAAGTTTATTTCAAAAAAAACCTACAAAACCTTTCTAAGAAATGAAATTACTTCACTGAAATTGCTTTTTTCCTCCTCCAACCAGAGTCTTTTGATGTTTTCTGCTAGGTTTATGTGTGTCCCACTGAGCCTGTGCTCAGTGTAATTGGACTGCTCCTTTGCCTGTTATGATTGTTTTTGTTGTTTAAATCAAGATGACCCCTTGTGTACTAAAGATTGGGAAACTTACCAAACTTGCAGCAAGGTTTGCTTTCATTTGGATTGAGAGATCTTTTAGCAAAGATTACGCTAGTCGTGTCTGTGAAGGGCTATGCAGGAGCCTGATCTATTACAGCGAAAACCAGCTCTCCAATGTTTGTGATTAAAAAGTGTGTTTTTAAAGTAATTTGTATCTGCATGCAGTGTCATTGTAAAGATGATACTATTTGCATTGTGGAGGGATCTGTTAGCCCTCTGGGGATAATAATAGTTCTTCCTTTAGATGCAGCTTAATTTGAATCTAGGCCTAAGCATTAATAGGAAGCGTTTTAAAATTTTAATGTAAAAGTGAAAAAATTCAGAGTGAGAACCTCAAGTTGCCATGAAAAAAGCATAAGTGGTTATGGTATATTTTGTAGTATTTGGGTTTTCTGTAAATTTGTCCCTAATATTTGTAAAAGTTGTATTAAGCATAAATTTTAATAACTTCAGGCATCACAGCTTTGCAGTGTGACTTAGATTTTAACGTTCCAGTTGATACTGTTCTGTTCCGATTTTGAGGAAGAGGTTCTGCACTAAATTGCTTTCTCTAGTAAAAAAAGTAGAACAGATTTTTTTTTTGCTTATCTTAATGAAAGGGAGTAATGACTTCTTGAGCACGTATTTGGTTTCAAAATTAGACAAGCTTTTTTAGTTTTAATTCACTGTGTTCAATCATATATCCATTGCAGGCAAAATTTTACATGGAGGAGACAAACACAGCACTTAGACTGTATCAGTGGCAGGCCTTCATATGACATATATTTGTGGTCCCTGAACAGTAACTATTGTTCAGTGCTGAAATATATTTTTGAAGTCTTCCAATTGTATATTGTGTGGACTCTTATGTTACAAAATTGGGTGTTATCTCACAATGTTGTGTCTGTCTCTTGATGTCTTTTATGCTAGTTGCTTAAGGATCTTGCCCTGCCAACTGTCCATTTCATGCAAGTTTGGGCCATTCATGAGTATTGATATTTTCCATGTTCAGATGGTACTGCTTTCCTAATTGACCTGTTTCTACTGAAATTTCATAACTATGTCACCTTTCTTTCTATTCATACCACTTCTCTCTTCTGCTGCTTTGGGTTTTGCTGATAATTGTAAAAACAAAATTGATGCCATAAGGCAAATTTGGTGATTCTAACTCCTCATCTTTTATGTCAGGCTCTGAATTGACATCTCCATCCTCCAGTCTATTTCTAGTCCAAGCACCTTCCTTCTAGTCAATAGAGTTTCGATTCTGAGATTGCTATATGTGGTCATGCTAATGCCACAAGAGAGGAACAGGAAGGGATATGATTATGATGGCCAGGGGTAAGATGAACACTGGAAACACAGCTTATAGAGAAGAGAATTATGTGGGGAGAAATGAAGTCAGTGGCAGAATGTCTCGGTACTCTTCATTAGTGCCCAGCTATCTATCTGTCGTACTTGTCTCTGATGATTCTTACTCCGGGCGAGAGAAAAGCCCTGTGCATTTTTAATTCTTGCAACTCTTTAAAATTCAGTATTAGGTTTTCTACCTGTCTTCTTTTCTTCTTCTTTCCGCTCCATTCCCTGCCCCCCTCTGCCCTCGCCCTTTTCTGTTGTTCTCTATTCCTATTCCTGTATCTCTTTTCTGTTGGTTGGGAGGGGTCTTGGTTGGCTGGTTTGGTTTTTTTAACTTCTTCTGGTTTTTTTTTCCTTTACCAACTGGTTCTGAAGTTTCCCTTACATTTTCAAATTGTCCTTTTCTTTTTTTTTTCTTCTATTAGAAAAATATCAACGTTTTGTAATAGTCCTTCCTGCCTATTTCTTGTTCAGCAACATCCACTAATATAAACATCATGGACTGTGCTGAATTCTGCTGCTTTTATTAATTTTAATTCTTCTACAGATACATTAGTTTATTATTATATTTGCACATTCATTCAGAGTTGCAGTCATAAGAAGACCTTGAACTGAGAGCTTAGAAGTGCTGTACTGTGCAGCAGAATAGTCATAAGCAGTTACTTTGTGGGTGCTGTGGGGCAGTGTCGTCATATTTAGTCACATGGCAGGTAAGTGAATCCATGGTGTCCAAGGGGTTTTTGCTGCAAGTGCAGTGTTGCAGGGCGTGCATGCAGTGACACTGTGTTTCAGTGTGACTGGACACATAGGAGGGATAGTGAACAGAATTCAGTTCATTATAAAATTTTTTCAGGAAGTGTTCTTGTAGCTTCCAGCCCTAAGATTTTATGCCTGATCTCAGTACTGCTGTCAGAAGTTCAAGATTGTAAAATAATCTGGTATCAGTTCTGGCAAACAAAAGAAGCCACTTTTGTTTGTTATGAGTATGCGCTGATCTGGTGATACTCCTTCCCTTTTATTTTCACCTCAGAATCAGAGGAGAATAGAAAATGAAGAGGAAAATACAGTGATTTCTAAAGATGATGAGGAGAGAAAAGCTTTGTGTGTACTGGAGAAATGAAAATTGGGAGACCCAAAAGGATAACTTTATCTGAAAGGGGGAGAAAGTGAGTTTCAGATGGATGAGAGGGATGAAGTAAAGAGGTCTGTAAATGTAGCAGAGTTCTCTAACTAGTTATGACAACAATTGTTTTCTTTTGATGCTTCTCCTAGCTGAGGTGTAAGTGAAATCACTCATTGGTTTATGTGGCTTTGTGTCCTATCTTTTTCACCACAGTTGTGTCTGTGTCCGTCCTTTGTCTGGAAATGTTGAGTGGTATCACTTAAAAGTATTGAAAATACAGAAATGATGGGTTTTGTTGAGATGAGGGAAGCAAGTAGAATGATCTTTTGCATGAAAATTATGTATTTGTTCTTGAGATCCTAGTAATTAACATATGGTCTCATACTTGTGTGTTGAAAAACTGCATTAAGGAAAATGTACATTTTTCTCCCTACTCAAAACAGTCAGCTCTCAGATCTCATGATCTGCTTGAACTCCATTCTTGGGGGGGTAGAGAGAAAAGACATGTTTAAAAACCAAACTTATCAGTTAACTATTCCTCTTGACAGTTTCTTCCTACTTAACCAGGCTGGTCGTGGCAGTGGTTTTACATGTCTTTCCCCTGTACACTTTGTTTCCTTGTCACCAGTTCGATTTGTGTTTTATGGTTACGACCTGCATCTAACAGGGACGGATTGTCCTAAATTTAGAATTATGAGGATGGAACTAGAGAGAAAGAAAAAATCCCAACTATTTGCCTTTTCCCTTGCTGCATAAGGGAAAGGTGTTTATTGGTGTCATGTTAAATGTCAGAGTGTGTCTCTCATGGGCCAGAGCCATATCTCTGATGTAGCTGGAGGAATTCTTCCCAGATGTTGCAAGAAGCAGATATGTCCTGAATGAAAACTCTCCTTGGCTTTTTCACTACCTCATGTAGCCTTATGCACAGCTGAATTTGTTTTGTGAAAGCTTTGGAGATACTGGTTCTTAAATTGCCTTGCAAAACATAATTAGACTTGCTATTTCTATCGTTACTCTCTGTCTTGATGTGTTTTCCTGGAAATAGTCTTGGACAGAATTCAGTAAATATGGACCTCAATAATCATAACTTTGCTCAGTATTGTTACTTACCAGCGCTTAGTTGCTGTAAAACGTGAATATTCCTGAAGTGATAGTAAGTAAAGAAAAATCTGCCAGACCCACAAGGAAAATTTCCCAACTACTGAGATGGTCATAGACATGAAAGTGTGGAGATATCAGACAAGTGAAGAAAGAAAACTCTATTCGTAAGACTTACTAAGTTTAACATCTCTGTAAAACTGAATCCACCAAGCGGTAATATCTCCCTGAAATTATGTTTTTATTGAAATATTTGCATTTCTCACCTGATTTTAAATAATTTGGCATCATTTTCCAGCCTAACTGGGTAGCCAAGGAATGCACATATCCTAATGCAAATGATCACCTTGTCACATGGTATTGCTTACACAAGTAATAGTTGTAACCAAACGGTATAAATCATGTAGTTTAGAATACTAATACTACTAATAATAACAACAACAACAAAAACAAGCTATATTATAAATCACATTCTGTAACTTAGGGTAACATAGTAAAAAGCAGTTACAGTAATACAGCAACACATTTGCTATTTTGTAAAGAATGCTTCCTTTTCTATGCAAAAATTTTTTTGACACTCAATATTCTAGGTATGTGAACTTTAAACTTGTCAGACTGTTGTAGCATAGTTGAAAATTATAGTAATTTGATTAAAATGTTGCCTATAAGGCAAGAGGTTCAGTTAATAGAATCCATATGTAATTAAAACGCAGAACCAAATGTAATCAGACCCCAGTGACTGGTGCCTTCATATTGATAGTTTTACTGTGGCCTCTGGGGTTGAAAGTTTATGTTAAAGTTACCAATGTAGCTGTGCTCCAGAAAAAAAGCAAGACAATGTAGCTGTTGAAGCGAGTATGACAATGTCCCGAACTGATAATCACACAACAAAAGTACTTGGTAGTCTGTATTTTAGAGCTGTCTTCCACTTGGCAGGTGGAAGAAGCACAAGACTGCTGTAGTGTGCTAGTCAGAGTTGCATTCTGTAGCAGCACTGAGATGTAAACATTCCCAAATGAGGGAAGTATGCCCAATGAGAGCAAGTAATGGTGTATTTTTTTTATAATATAGTTGCTTGATTTGTTTGAATTCACGTTTGAATCATCTGAAAGTTATAGACACAACACTATGTACCAAGCCACAAAAGAAGTTTAAAAAAATTTCCTGAACTTTAAAAAAAAATAAAATATTTTCTCTGGACAGTTTTAAGAGTTGACATCCTGTGTTAGAGTTCTCTAATCATCACCAGCGCAATTTACAATCAGAACACACAGAGAGCCAGTTCAGACCAGCTCATCTGTTGACTTTGGCAGAAGCCCTTAATCTCACTGTGTGCAGCTGCCACTTGAGAGCTGGGGACTCGGCAGAGAGCCGAAGGAGGGTGGGATTCAGGGTTGGTCAAGGCATGAACACATAGGCCTGCTTCATTTCAACAGCCGTACACTGCTTTTTTTAATACTCTTTTCATTTTACAGCCATTTTTTTTTTTTTAAACCTGAAATTAAATGAGGACCGCTCATGAGCCACTGCGCTCCAGGCATAAGAAATTGTAATGTCTGGCTTCCAGAAACTGTCCCGTCAAAATGTGCTTCTGATTAGGTGGCTTAATTACAGCTGTGAAAACAATGTTGATTTAGGCCTCAAGATTCCAGTGTATGTCAGCCGTTATTAGCTAGCCTTGGACTGAAGCCACCATTTTAAAACTCTGTACCACTAAAGTCACACACTGCCTGACAACTTTTTATTTAGGCAGAAATGTTGCCAGAAGCAACACATTTTATGCAAAATATTTTTCATTGCGCAAATTTCAAATGTGACACAGTTGATGGACATAAAATGGGTAGTTATGAGTGGACCTCACCAAGTCCAAAAGCTAACTTTTACAAAAAAACCCCTACCCCAACACATCCCCCTCCCCAATTTCAAATGTTTTTTCTAAAGTTTGACTGACATAATGCTTAATTTTAATTCCTTTAATTCAGTTTTATTCCAAATCCAGCATGTTGATTTAACCACCCAATTTTATTGCATCTAAATTTTCCTGACAGTTTCATTTGCTGTTGGGAAATAAAATTGCCATTTTTTGCAACATGGGAAATAATGGCTAGTTTCAAAACCAATATGTTTGAAACTTCCTTTGCCTGAAGCAGGTTAAGGCACACACTCAATTTACTTTAGGGGGAAAAAGCTCATTAAATAGTTTTTAATATTTTAATATAATTTAAGTAACTGCTTTCACAGTGGGAAGGCTTATTAGGCCCATGTATTTACACCTGCAGAGAGGTAAATGTTTGGGTAATTAGGTGGTTTCCAATAATTCAGTTTTTCAGTTGCAGGGTTAATGCTGTAAACACTGTAGATGGACAGAATAAGTTCGCTGCATTTAAACATTACATTTCCACTTGTAGCATTTTACTTTCAAGTGCTTAAGAAAGAGGCTTAAGTGGAGTTGCTTTGAGTTTTGTGGGATTTTTTTTTTTTTGTTTGTTTGGTTTGGTTTGGTTTTTTTTCTTTGTTTGGTCTGTTCTTCAACTCTCCTTAATGACATGAATTGGCTAAGGAATGTGAGAGAATGTGTGTGGGTGTTAACTCTCAGCAGAGGTCAGTACTTCGGAAAAGTAAGATCTACATTCTCGCTTCATTGTTGCCATGAAATTCCGAATGTCCATGCTGTGTGGTTTAATGGAAACCATGAAGTTCCTAAATGACTGCAGGTTTGTTCTACTGTTAAGCACAAAACAAATCTTTGAAGTCATTGGCTAAGTCACAAAAAAGGAAGGTAATCTCCATGTTTTCAGGAAGGTAATCTCCTTTCTTTTTTTTTCCTTCATGGTTTGCATTTCTATGGCATTAGAAATGTATTTCTAGTGAGGTACTGGAACTACCAGCTCACAAACAAGGGTCCTCAGTTCCCAGGACTGAAAACAAGACACTTGGAAGCTAAAGCTGTATTCATCTCACCCTAAGTGCAGGCCAGTGCAACAATTGTACCTTCAGGAGCAACTAATTGGAAATGGATTTAGAGAAACTAATGGTTTGGATAAGGAAGCAAGTCTAAAGTATAGGTTCAAGTTTACCCTGTAAAAAATCATCATGCATTCATTCTCTGCCTGCAACAGATTAGCAGAGAGCAAGACAGTGAATGCCTACACTTTATTTTGTTCAGTTTTCAAAGGAGAAATACTGGAATGAGCTAGTCTTCTATTTTCTTTGCAAATACTAGGTGGGGTTTCCTGAAAAAGAATGTTTCAGAAATGCCCCAGTTGCTGCAGAGGGCAGCTGTAAGTCAGGAGACTTTTACAGCTAAAAGCCATGTGATGGCTCTTTCCTTATTAGACACCTTTGCAGTAGTCTTTTGAAATGTGTTTCATTGGTAATACGCAATGAGTTTTATTCAGCAGCCACATACATTTACTTCCTGTTTGCTACACACCACTGTTTCTTTTGCCTTCTTCCCACACCTGTCAAAGGAGCCTTTCTAGGACATCAAATTGAAAGAAACATTTGTATATTATTACACATATTGTTAATGCTGCAGTAGAAATGAAAGTATTGGGAGTGCTAGACAGGCTGTTATTTCGAGAACTGGATATTATAGACCAGGACATTTAACCCTGGGAAAAAGTTTTTACAAAAGAACAGAGCCAAGGACACAATTTTACTGGCTTTATAGAAGAAAAGGAATATTCTCTACAAAGGCAGACAAATTCACTTCTTTCCAGACTCAAGGACTTTTACTCAGGCCAGAAGGTGCTTCCTCCTCCCTTTTGAAGAAGTTATTTCAAGAAAGAGAGCCGGGAAGCTTCTATTATTCCCTGCTAAACTGTGGGTTAAACATAAAGGGAACGTCTGTTTGTTCTGAGACTCTGAATTTGCTGAGAAATTTTTGGAGGGGATTAAAGCATAGCTGTGCCTGAATGAGTCTAGCGTAGATGCTTAAATGGTGAGTGAATCCATGCAATCCAGTCTGTTATCTTCCTGATATTTTCTTGACATTTAAAATTTAGATCCTACAAGGTATACTGTTGTGAATAATTATTTTCTTGTTTTGACACCTGTTTGGTTTTGTGTTTCAAGCTAAGTATGTAAAGCACTATTTATAAGGAGAAAATTCAGTGCTGATCTTCAGATACTAACTTTGATAAAGAGTGCAAGATGTGTAGATGCAGCCTGTGGATTGCAGTTCACTTGATCAGGATGATGGGTAATAGAAAAACAATTTTTGTTGTCTTTTTGCTGTTCTTGTTTACTTCATGCTACTAGCTCACTGCTTAGATCACAGGGGAAAAAAAAGATTAGAGTGTGACCTAGGGCAGTGTTGCTGGGAGCCTGCCTCTTTCTCAGCTAGCCTCAGAAATGCGTGTATGTGCACCATGCACTTATAATGCAGCATGGATAATGTTACATGCACCCATTAAGAAAAATAATAATTTTTAAAAATATACATACGTATATATACACGCACACACACTTTAAATTTTGTAAGGCGAAATCTCATGTTAAGAGGTTTCTGTTTCCCTCTGGATGGCTGAGAGGCAGCCATAGCCCCACCACCAGATCATACGGTGCCAGCTAGCAGTCAGCCTTCCCTCCACAGCAGACAACTGTCTCTGATGCTCTGTCTCCTCTTAGTTTCTGCCCCTGGTGCACAGACTGGGGGGAAGGTCATAGGAGCACAAGGCTGGGTATTGTCTCTATCCTAGGTCCCCCAGCAGATTTTACTGTCAGAACTAACCTCACTAGTTCATGCAGGGAATGGTGGATCCTCTTCAGGCCAAAAGGAGATAGTGAGCGTGGTAAAGAAGGGTAGCTGCAAACTACAGCAGTCTACTTTGTTTTGTGCCTTTCTGGAACTTGTGAAATCAGGTTGTTTTCCTGTTGTCTTGTTAATGCTCTTTCCCCCTGCCTTCTCCTGTAACTGTGCATGTTTCCATCCCTTTCAACTGTGAAAAAAAACCTTTGCATTCCTTTTTGTGACATGTTTGCAGTAGAATAACATATTTCTTGTAAAAATATGTATGTTTACCTGCTTCCATTTGCTTGCATTTTGTGCTTTAAGCATAGAAGTTAATGTGAGAAATGAAGAAAAACCAAACCTTTGAAATATGTTAGAGTATGACTTGTGGAGATAAAAAGATAGGAAATTCAGTTAGTGCACAAAGCATAATAATTGTTCTTAACTCATAATTTTGTTCCTGTAATGTTGGCATGATTTAAGGGAATACAGACAGCAAGTTACATCTTCGTATTTCTTTTTGTTGGTTCTTACATATTTAAGAGCCACTGTTTAGTATTTACCCAACAGGCTTTCATTTCTTCATTTATTTATTTGTTTGTTTGTTTATTTGTTTGTTTGTTGTTGTTGTTTCTAAGTTATGTATAAAAACTTTTCATTGAATTCTGTGAAACCCACATTATGTAGAGAAGGCACGGTTTTTCTGGTTGATCATAGCAAGGACCTATTTTCTCCAGAGACTGAACTCTGTGAAGCAGTTTGACCTGTTGAATAAACTAATCATTGAACAAATTTTTAAAATGGGAAATGAGTACTCCAAAGGGTAAAGAGCTTTGCTGTCAGCTAAAAGGATGTTATTATGATAATAATCTTGATTATTCAAATAACATTTTTCTTCAGTTTATTTAACAGTTCAGTTAAAGAAAGGGATTTAGAAAGAAACGTGCTTCTTAAACTTCCCTATTTTACAAGAATTTGGGGGTTTTGTTGACTTGTTTTAGAAATGCCACCTTTTGGAAAGATAGGAGCCTCTTTTTGTCAAGCAATCAATTCACTCTTTTTTTTTCTTCTTTGTGGTGGAAGGGAGGGTACCTTTAAAATGAACATTGAGTAATAAAATTTACTAAAAATATGGTCACGAATAGTGTGGTTCATCACCAGCAGAGTTTCCCTGATACATGTAATGGTAGTAGGAAAGCAGTGACATTATGAAGATGCAATGATTCCTTTTCATCCTTTTCAGATGGTGTAACTCCTTCAATTCCTAAAGGAATTCTTTTTTTCAGAGAGGCACCTATAGATCTCTTAAAGCCGCAGTGATTTAAGACACCACACCTTTGGATCTGGATCTCAACTGAAATTGGCCCATAATCTCTTAGTTAACTCAGTAAGTGTTGCCGTGAAGCTGACATTGCAATACTTGCCTCTCTTAAATTTGTGTGTTCACCAATACTTTGAAAACCTTTTATCCTGTCTAGGTGTTGCAGGTGATTTGACACATACAGTTTCTGAAGGCCAGAACCCCAATAATGAAATAATTCACTAATTTTTCTGCTTTTGTTGAGTACTGAGGGTCTCCTTCGATCACAGAAGGATCATCTTGTATGCTGGTTATATGCTTATGGTCAGGGCCCTGTTAATCTTTCAAAGCCTGTGTGACATCAAGTTTCCTTTCACAGGGTCTATTAAATCCATTGCATTCTTTTGGGAGTCTGAGCATTAAACATTGTAACTTAACCAGGGCTTTGCAAAGCTTCCTGACACATCAAGTCATACAGTTTAATTTTAATTTGTATATGTCAAAACATCCTATCGCTTTAAGTATTTTGAGTTTAATTTAGTAACTTACTGAAGTTTACTATGCTTTAAATAGGAGATTTTTTAGAAGACTGTAATCTAAATGGGAGCTCTGAGTAAAGGAATTGAAGGTATAATTCTGGAATGTACAAGGTACACCAAATTACTGAAACATCCCTGGTTTGGGTTTTTGGTTAGGTTTTTTTTAGAAAACCTAATTTTTTAAAGTTGTATTACACTTTTCTTGTTTTATAAACCAAAAAGCTGAAAAAACTTTCCCAAATCTTCCTCTGTGTTCTTTATGACTCTTCTGATAAAAGTTTTACATACCTGATGAAGTTTGGAGTGTTTTCTGTGTTGGTGTTTTCTGGATTTTGGGCTGGTTTTTTATTTTGTTTGTTTGTAGCATTATATGTGGTGGTGGTGTCTGGTTTAGTTTGTCTGGGGTTTTTTCTGTTGTTTTTAACTTCGTGCTTTAAGAACACACATTTGGCTTAAATATATATGAAAGGATGAAATTCCATTAGCATTTTTTTGATGTTTATTCATCCAAAATATGATTGGTAAGCAGGAAATATTAGTTCTGTTTGCCTGGTGGACTCACTTGAACTGCATATTCAGCCTCACAGAAAGATACGATACCTGAGCTAAGACCAATTCTTGGAGGCTGTGCTCAGGAATCTAGTAAGTATAAAAAGTTCTGTTGAAGTAATTATTAGATTTTTTTAATTTAATTTCAGTCTGAAATATAATTGTATATTTAGATTTGGCCAAAACCAACAGAGACAGTAAACCTAGCTCACCCACACTCAAGTTGTGTATAACTGATAAGCTTGATCCCTTGCCCAGTTAATGTAATTTGGATCTTGGATTTACAGAAGACCTACGTATTAGCCATCAACTGAAAGAGAGCCTAAAATATTATTTCCAGGCTATTCAGATATCAACTGATACTTTATAAGCAATACTGCTGGAAAGCCAACTGTTGTTCCTGACCATTACTGTTACAAAACTACCCTTTAGAACTCAGTTGAAGATACACTGTTTCTGATGTTCCGTGTAATCTGTGCGAGAAAGATAGAAGGTACTTCAACTAAGTTTTGCTGGGGATCAAGGAACATTAAAGTATTTGCCTTGAATAAGCAAACAAAACTTTGAAAACTATACTAAACCTACAGGGAGCCAGATGTACCTCTTCCTGGTGAATCTTTCTGTAATCTAATTTATGGGGGAGTGGGATGGAGCTCTTATCAGGATTTTGGCTAGGAGGTAGAAGCCTACACATCTGCAGTGGGCTATCCAGAAAATCTACATGCACTGGCCAGTGCTAAAAAACCCTTTGTTCTCCTAATACCTTGATGATTTTAATAATAAACCTTCATTCTGAGAAAATTAAATTGGAAAAGTAACGTTAATTCACTTCTAAACATGTGGTATAAGTCAGTCGTTCTTTGCTCCGTCACTAGAGGATCCTTTTAAAGAGACTTCTCAGTTTAATACAGTTATTTCGATTAACTGAGATTCAGATTAACCCGTAGGCTAATGCAGCTGTGCAGATGTTCTGACTCAAAGTGCAAGTGTTTGTATTTTGGATATCAGATTCCGATCAGTCGGTTTTTCAAATAGGTGCAGACAGGTTGCATAAACCATGTCTGTATCCAGTGTATGCTCCTAGTTCCATTGTCTCCGAAGAGTGAACATCTGCTCTCCGGTAGATGAGAGTTAACCTGCTCTCTGGTAGCAGATAGTAAAGGCTGTCAGATCTTGACATCAGCATTTCCCTCGTCACTTCAGGATTACTAACAACACCAGATTATAATCTCAGTACCTAGTGAACCAAAATAATATTTGTTCACTTACAAGATCTACAGTAATATTATTCACTTCAAGGCCATGCATGTCCCTGACACTTCATTTTAATTCTGAGTAATGCCATTTTCCTACGTGGAATCTGAGTGAGATGTTTGCTACATTTTTTTCATTGCTGCAAAACCATCCACTTCTGCATCAACAGCCTCTTCCAGAGTATGTGAATTCCAGTTCCTTATGATATGCTGCTTTTGACCACCTTTCATAAAGAGAAGTTGGTTCTATGTTCTTCCCATAAATTCCTGTCAAGAGAGGAATTACATCTTAATCAATGTATTTCTTTTTTTGTTTTCCTTACTTCACATTTAGGACTTCTCTTGAGCTTCTACTTTCTACAGTCTCAATGTCTGCTTCTCTTTGTGAAAATAAGATCTCTTGTGTGGAAAAAATATCCTTTCAAAGATTTTTCAAGAGAACTGCAAGGGGACTTTTCCCTGTAGATATGCTGGGAAAGAAAATAGATTACTATGTGAGCTTGCTGTAGTTTAGCAAACCAGAATCTTAATGGGCTATGTGGATAGTCTTTTGAGTCCTGTCTTGTTGGAATTGTGGTAGTTGAAACCCATAAGCCCACTAGAAGGTATTTGCTGTAGTGGCTTTCGTAATTTCACTGTACAGACACCAGTGCTCAATCCAGACTCTTCCACCCTCTTCAGTAAAGAGCACTTGAGCATCATCAGTACTTATTACGTACATATTGACTTTTTAAGGGACTTTTCTGACCTACTCTGTATATTTATATAGAAATATACTTGAGAGAACTAGTGAGCAAATTGAAGTATTCTCAAGGCATCTGTCAGTAAAGTCCCAGTGAGTTGCATGTTTGTTCTTGTTTTTCTGTAAGCTATCAAGTGAATCCTAAAATGTTGATTTCCATCTTTTTAGTAGTTCATTTGTTTTATTAGCTATACAGATCCATATTTCTAAAAATATTCCTAAAAAACATTGCATATTTGGCAGAAATGCATTACAAAAATTAATCTTCTGAATACCTGAAGATTTTTTAATGCAAGAAAGCTGAATCTTAAAGACACTTGCATTGTTTACAGACCTTCCTCCTTTATGCTTTTAAGTGCTACTATTGTAAATAATTACTTTTTCCCCTCTTTACCCTTGAAGCCAAATTGCTGTTACAGTATACTTTTGTTAAGTATAAAGTGATTGAAGTATTTTACTGAATCAGTGTAATTTCTTTTTTTGCCAAAATTTCTATGATTATTAGCTCTAGGATAGTATTTGGTAGGAGATAAATAAATGCACTGCTGACAAAGGTCCGCTGTCCTTGTTCCATTTAGTAGCAGAACGCCTAAATTGTAGTTGCGCCGGTTCGTCGCAAACAGACAAAAAGGAAGGTTGCATTTTGCTGTGCGTGAGCAGTTAGAGGGCAAGCAGACACCATGCACCTTGACCACCTATTATGAAGCTTTTTGCTGCAATGTCAAGTGAAAGCGAGTTAATTGGGTGAAGCTGTAGAGCATGTTAGGGGCATGGTAAAGGGTTGCTGTCTGACAGCTGAATGTCAGCAGAAGCTAGTGAAGTGTGGCTGAGAGACAGAGACCTGTCACAAAGTTCATGTGGACTGTAGCACAGTTAGGGAGATGAAACGTGGTTCTGTCTCACTTTCTCCCTCATTGCATTCAAGCACCTTAAGATTTCACACTGTATGTGTCAACCCTTGTTCTCTAAGCTGTTTTCTCCTAACACTTCTGCATTCAAATGATTGGACAGAAGATGCTAATGTTTGGCAAAATGAATGTAAATATTCTTTTTTCCTTTTTCTGCTAGAGCAGCAGTATACATGCAACTCAGATGAAACTTTGAAGGCTTACGTCAGACAGTCCCACTGGATAGGAATTCAGATGATGGCTGAATACACATCTCACGAGAATATGAAGTTTGACACTCTAACTGGTGGAATAGGGACTGTTTTCCCAGAAGAAAAGGCTAACTGGGAGGGACTACTTTGTGAGCTGGTGGTGCCTTAGTATGGTGTTGTGAGTCTTTTAGTCTCTAGATTGTAGTCTTGTTCTCCCCTTCTTGCTGGAAAGAAACGGAGAGCTGAGAGGGAGCCATGAGAGAGCGACATACTGATCTAAGGCAATGAAAAGCTGGGGGAAGAGTCACATAGTAGAAAAGCCTTCCTTGGAAACAAGAGAGGCATCAGTTAAAGGCAGCGATGATCTTACGCACTGCTGTGAAACACAGAGTGGTGCCATAATAATAAGTGTAGTGTACCTTTCAGTGCTGTTTGCAGCATACAGCACAAAGTAAAGCAATAGTCATTTGGGCTGGCCACCAGGTTTCTAAATAAATAAATGAAAGTTGCTTCCATTCTCGAGAAAGTGGAAAGACAATGATAGGTATCATGGGCAAAAAGAATTTGGAAACTTGGATTGAAATCAAGACAGACTGGTCATTTCACCATGAAAAAAGAGCATGGCATTGTTTATCTAATACTTTGGTATTATCAGTGCCGTGCAGAGAATTTGACCTAAAAATGAGAAACTTCCCTGTGTATTCCAATGAAGCATCTGGAACAGAGACTTATGGTATAGGCTGTGTGTGGAATTTGGCCAAAATTTTTAGAAAGCATCAAAATTAGCAATGCAGAACCAAGTTATTTGTCTTTAAGCCAACAAAAAATTGAAGAGAAAGTGTTCATCTGGTATGATAATCCATCCAATCTTGTGTGTTCTTCAAACATACCAGGTTTAAGTATGTTTGAATGAAATAAGATTTTCTTTTAGAAAAACAAATACAATATATAATGAAATCTTTCTCTTAATTGCTGTTAATTGAGCCTCCAGAGTGTGATTTCACTGAACAAATTAAATGCAAGAGCATTAGGAAAGTAAGAAAAAAATTGTAATTTCCAGATATTACAGACTCTTGTTTGTTTAAAAACTCCTGAAAGTGGAAGAGGGAATTCGTGATAATTAAAAAAGCCATTAGTATTGTTGGCTAGCAGCACCCAAAGTGTGTTGTGTGTCTACCTTCCTGACTTAATGTGTAATGAGTTGGCAGCCCATTGAATTATCCTCTGATAGCAAATTGTTTGCACAATTTAGGAGTGCTGACAATTAAAATTTATCCCGAATGTTACCGTTTTCTTACCTTGTGTCAGAGCACCAATGTAGTCCTACTGCCTCAGCATACAGAATTGCAAGATCACTGACAGGGGAAGCAAACTTTCCAGTTTCGGCCAGCATACAATTCCTGCTTTGAAAAAGTTTGTAACTAGCACTGTATTGCACTGACATCCATTCACAACTAATACTTTCCATTTTAAATACCTGTTCTTAGCATTTTATTTGGTTATTTCACTGAGAGTAAGAAATGGCTCTTGGAGTTACTTTTAACAGAAAAAAAAAAAAAAAAACCAAAAAAAAAAAAACACAACAATAACAGAAGGAGTAGCATGCTGGAAGTCCCTTGGCATTGTCTGGCAAAAGGAAACTCAGTTTTGGAAACAGCAGTCTGAGTAGGAGGTTGTGAATGATCTGACAATGTACATCTTTCTCTATAGGGAAGTAGAGTTTCTACATAAGTGCTGCAAAATGGTTATTGAAGACAGTGGTTCTTTTTTTAACACTTACTGGAATTGCTATTGCAGCAGTGAAATGATGCAAGCTGCAAGGATAGCATAGGTGAGAGAAGCTGAAAAGAATATTATTGGCCATTTGATTTGCTGTCTACTAGTATTACTGTGTATTTGTATGTTCTGGAGTTGGGCTGAGAGGAGTGAGTATCAGAAATCAATTGTGGAGAAATATATTGACTTGTTTCTCACTTTCTCCCTACCATTCTCTGCATATGTACTTAAATTACAATTCTTCCTACTCTTGAGAAACTGTGCTACTGTACTTCCAGACATCTTAGGGATTGCTAGAATTCCGAAGAAACTACAGCTTGCTCCTCCCTCTGTGCTTCTGTTTACTGTCAGGCATCCTCACACATCTGAGTGTCCTGTATTCCAGTGAATTCCAGATCACATTTTGGCCTTGTAATTCAACAATTGTTTTGCATTTACATTGAGATGTAACACTGAACTTGTTATTACACCTACATCATCACACAGGTAGGGAACTGTCATAACTTTTATTCAGTATTAATCTCTATGCTCTTTTGTCTCTTATTTGATCTCTTCTTATTCCAAGCAGTTTCATGGCTTTTTTACCTCAGTTGAAGCCAGTTGTTACTGCATGCGTAACCCAGAAGCCTTAATGCACAAAAACTTTATTAATATTTATTATTCTGATTTTCTAATAATGTATTTTTTAATAAGGTAGCATGTTACATGTCAGAAGAAAGCAGAAGAGAAATTTAAGCTACTGTGTTTTGAAATTTAGTATTTGAAAGCAGTTTGAAGTGACAAAAATTAGTGGTGGGAAACCTGAGAAGTGGAAGAAGTTTTTGTAATAACATAGATAGCTGAGGGAAATTTAAAAGCTGTGAAAATTTTCCAGTAAAATTATCTTTGTGTAGAGTTTGAAGGCTGAAACTGTTCTGATTGATTTGCAGCTTCAGCTGTAGAATTTTCTCCTACAGTTGAAGATAAACAGTATACCTGTAACAGTTTATTTCCCTATGAAATTGTTTGCACCACTTTGTCATAACACATGCATAGTCTTCTAATTTCAGTTGTCCAGCTGTGCATATTATTCCACAAATACGGATATACAAAAGCAAAATGAGCATCTTTGATCACAACATGATGCTATCCGGTAGGCTGGCACTGCAGTAAAAGCATAGTATAAGGGTATTATAAATGATGGTATGAAAATATTCCCTCACAATATCAACATAAGAAAGCAACCCACTATAAATGAGTTTTAAGTATGGTAAAACAGCTCATATATCATGAGACAGCCTTTAAACTAGATACTAAATTTGATTGTAGGTTAGTCACAGAGCAACCATAGAGAAGAACTGTTTTAGAGGTCTTTTCCACATCTAGTAAAAAATTGCTTGAGTTAACTAAGATTTCGAAAGCAATTATTCCATAATATAGACTAACTTTTCATATTTTGTCTTCAAGAAAACAGGTTTTATAAAGTTAGGCCATCAAACTTTGAAAAATGTGCCCAAGACATGACCAATTACTATATTACATAAATATTTTGAAAGCGTCTTTTTGCTAGTCATATGTGTCCTAAATATCTATTTACCTGGTGAAGTGTAACAGTTCAGACAGACTCAGGTACAGCTTACAAGGTAAATAAAAGTGCTGTGCTAAAGATTTAGCTGAACAAACACCTTATTTAAGATATATAATTCCTCTCTTAAAAATTACCTAAATGCATATTTATATGATGGATTATCACCACAGCTCTGGCATAGTCATTTGAGTTTGTCAATTTAATACATGTTTTAGAAAGGTGTCTAAATACAATAATGGTGAAAGAGGTCTGTTGGGGAAATTTTAACTGCCTTTAAAATTCCTCAGTAAAGGTATGTGTTCAGACAATGAATGTTATAACAGTTCTGAGTATTTTTTCTTCTAACCTATAGAATACTCATTTTTTATTCATCATGAGGGTATATAAAAATATTGGATCAAAACAGTTCTTATGAGTAACAGACAAATTTTTTTTACATCAATCACATTGCTATTAAATCTGATTTCCCTTCTGTTCAATGACTAGTATTCTGTTCTTTGTAAGAAGTACAGCACAGACTCTAGATAACTAAACCAGAGCTTTTTTTTCCCCCAACAGTGAAGCTTTTACTGTAACATAGTCTATTGACTTGCTGCCAATCATTAAGTTTCATACATTTTTTTGCAACTCTCAAAGGAAATCTGATTTCTTATCTCTTTACTGGGATGTTGATGCCATATTTTTCAAAAAAAAACCCCTCACTACAGCTTGGAAAAGAGTAATATGCGAGTGTAATCATAGCATAAGATTTTTCATTCATTGTGGTCTGCTGATTAATTCCAACCCTGTTGAAAGCAGTACAACCAATATGTTTAAATTTGTCTTCAATATTTGTTATCCAGAGTGAAACTCATTTGTAGCTTACAACTTATTGATTTAATTTTTTTTACGTGCAGTTGTTTTTTTAGAACATCACAATTTGTTTGTGTATTTCAATACTGTTGTAATGATTTCAATGAATGATTCTTATTTTAGAGAGAATTTTGTCTGTGTGGTCAGCTGATTAAAGTGTACAAAGAACAGACTGTTAATAGTTGTAGTAGCCTTCACTGAGATCCCAGTTCAGGTCTGCTGGTACAAATGCAGCAATCTCATTTGTGCATTGGCTTTTTAGCAGTTCTCATTTAGTAGAGAGCTGAGCCCAGAAGGACAGAAAAACTAGAGTGTTACAGATCTTACTTGCTACTCCTGCTGGTTGTCTCATCCTCATCAGCTCTATAATTTAGAAAAACTCAGGGCAGTACCTCATTTTAACTATGTACTTGAAATAGTCATCTAAATTTGCTACTGTATGGGTTCTTAAGGAAGGTCTAACATAATCTGCTTGTTTACAGTGGCTGCAGTATAGCTTGTGGTGAACCCGGAAATCAAAAGAGTCCATATCAAAGGGAACTGTTGAAGTAGATGTTAGAGGCAACAATTGATTTTTCTTCAGCAATAGTTACAGAGGAAAGGGGAAACGTTCATGAATGTGTCTTTATACGCATAATTGAGACTGGATTTGTTGAAATATGAATATACACACAGCTTTCAGCCTCTCTCCGGATATCTATGAGTATGTGTATTGGAATCTGTGTGTCTGTATGTATGGGTTTATGCCTCAATGTGTCTGTGTTTATATATGCATATATATAAATGCTTAAATGCTGAAGAGAGAGTGTTCTAAACCCCAAAGATACTGAATGGTCATTCAGTGTGTTAATTTTTTTATTCCATAATTATGCTTTGCGTGTGATGCTTTCACATATTTTAAGACCTGATGAAATGTTTGTTATTTTCACATCTTGTAGTGCATTGGTAAAGGGCAGAAGAGCAATATGGCATTGAGTTTTCTTTTATTTGTTTAGAGGAATACAGAATGTCTTTCTTTACAATTTTTTAAACAATTATTGGTACTGATATACTGATATTGTCCATAATCTTTCAAAGTAGGATGCCTGATGTTTTGGTGCTAGAAGTTCTTTAATGTTGCATTTTAACTAGTCTAACCTTTATATCTGTTTGACTGAATGTTGAGACTTATTGAAGTATGAATCATGTTCCCATCAACATAAATTCGGTGTATATTTTCTGGGCATTTTCTAACAGGCTAACATTTGAATAGTATTAAGTGTTTGATTTCAACTGATGATAAAATATGTTAAAAAGTAAACAAATGCCTTCCATGGTTAGCATGACATATGTTTCCTAGTAACAGTGACAGGGAGACTGTGGAAAAAGTTTGCTTATTTGATAAAAAAGAAATCTGGTAATTATAATTAAGAGGGGTAAAAGTTCTCTGTAAGTATTTGTAGCACTTCAAATAAAGTAGGTTATTGTTTTCGAACACTTAGTCATGCAGAATACCTGAGAAAATGCCCTTTGTTTCTTTTTATTAAATATGACTATTGGTTCTCAGGTACCAAAGTAAGTGCTTAAAACAAGAAGCAAACACTTGCAAATACTTCATATACTTACCTTTGTGGAAGGAATTTAACAGTAAATGTAGATTCTCTTTTGGTTGTTTTTTTATTCTTTATTTATCATTCCAGGAAACAAGAGGTAGTTCAAACATCAGCGTGCCTCCAAGCTAGAAATTCAGCCTGACCAGAGTTCTATCCCAGACTTTTTGGCATTGCAAGCTGAACCTGACACATCCCACAGTATTATGCAAAACAGAGACAGTTCTCTGTCTTCAATCTGTTTCTTCAGCCTGGATGTCACATCCAATCCCAGAAGAACAATGGAAAATGGATTTTCAGATTCTTAGTATCAATAATCTTCTAGAAGGGGAAAATTATATTAATGTAAAATGATGCAATTAAAGTGTAATTTTGTTGCTATCTTTGAATTGTAGTTTGGCGTTTGTATTTTTTGACATTAATTTTACAGTTTTATGAAAATGTGCATTTGTATGTTCACATTTCTGCACTTGTCAGTTTTGCATACTGAAGCAGTTATTTCTTTAAACTTTTATTTATTGCAGTTGTTCATTTTTTATGTAGTATATTTTTAAATGTTAAAGAATGACACATTTTGGGTAATTTTCCTCAGTCTTAAAAAAAAAAAATCAATAAGCCATTTTAGTCTCTATCTATCAAAGTTGTTTCATACTTGTCTATTTTAAAGCAGGACTGCAATACTTTAATAGGATTGAGAGAGCTATTTGAAATGTATGCCAATGATTCCTGTCATTTCATGGCAGCCCTGCCATGGTTCACTGAGCCCCCTCTTTTCTCTTGTCAGCTCAACTGAAGACAAGCATTTAGTTGCAAACTTTAAGCAGGTTGTGCAAAACAGAAATGATGTGACTGCTTCTCTTCCTGCACAATAATGTCACTGCTGGTCAATGTGAGAAGGTCAGGTTGCTCCTTGTAAAGCTACATGATACCACTTGCCTATTTGAACAAGTTAAGTTAACCACTGAATCTGGTCCCTGCAGGCGCTGAAAACTCACCCTTTTATCAACTCTGCATTTCATAAGAAAGAAGAACAATTGTGGAGGGAGGATTTCTGATGATATGTTTATATACTTTATAAGGACAGTTCCCAAACCAGTGTTGCAGGTAATGTATTTAGTTTAAACTGAAAGACTGAAAAGTAATGGCTGTTTTGACCTTCAAATAGACTCCTTTTTTGTTGTTGTTGGTAGGACCCAAGAGTGACGCCCATCTTTGATGCTGACAGAATTTAAAGCAAGGCCATTGCCCTGCATTTTCTGCCTTGTAGCACACAAAAGTAAAATTGTATGTCAGGCCGAGATGTCGGGGAGCTGACAAGATGCCCCAGTGACATTTCAGCTGGAAAGAGCAAGTGTCTTGCAACCAAGTGGTCAAATATCAAATAATAGGTCAAGCAGGAAGGAGCTGAGTTCTAACCACAAAGAGGTTTCTGGTAACTTACTTGACAAGCTTTTGGGTGCTTTGTGGCTTGACAAAGTGATGTTCTGTTGGGTATCGCTAGACAGACTGTTCTTTATCGCCTTCAGAAGATCAGACATTGACATTGATTAAACTCTTTAACCCTTAAAGGTTAAATCCTAGCATTTTCATCATTGTGAATGAAGAACAAAAGAAATTTTGTAATATACCATTTGTTTTCATATTAATCACAGAACTCCCTAGTGCTATTAACTTTTGATGTGCTGTGTAGTTTTTGACAAAAAGATTGAATGCAAAATCTATATAATAGATTGTTTCTCAGTATGGGCCAGTGATACATTAGAAAAATAATATTATGCATTATGGAATTGGTAATTTCTTCTAGTATGTCAAATGTAGAATTTGATTCTAAAGCTTCATGACTGCTACTGAAGTTCCATTTTGGATGGAAATGAATATTTGCATAAATGATTTACCACTTAAAATGAACAAATCTTCCAACTACCCTTGTTTTCACATACTCTAGAATCATGGAACATCCTGAGTTTGAAGAGACCAGCAATGATCATCAAGTCCAAATCCTAGCCCTGCAGAGGACAATCCCAAGTGTCACACCATGTGCCTGAGAGCACTGTCCAAATGCTTCTTGAAATCTCTCAGGCTGGTGCTGTGACCACTGCCCTGGGGAGCCTGTTCCAGTGCCCAGCCACCCTCTGGGTGAAAATCCTTTCCCTGATATCCAACCTGAACCTCCTCTCACACAGCTTCAGGCCATTCCCTTGGGTCCTGTCACTGGTCACTACAGGGAAGGGATCAGTGCCTGCCCCTCCTCTTTCCTTCTTGAGGAAGCTGTAGACGGCAATGAGGTCTCCCCTCAGTCTCCTCTTCTCCAGGCTGAACAATCCACTCCTAATATGCCTTTAAATTTTCAACAGAAGACCTTCAGTCTAAGGTAGCTCCAAATTTTCAGGTATTCTCTATTGTACAGTCCATTTCTCACAGCCACGATGTGCATGTATGTGTGTATAATAATACAGAGCCATGAAATGCCAAATAATAAATCCTGAAGAACTCTTACATGTAAGAGTCAGCTGACAGAGGAAGACCATTCCTTTTCTTTATGTATTTAGTCTTGAATACTGAAGAAACAAGTTTTCATTTTCCTCCAATTGTCTTGGCTCCACTCTTTCATGACAGTGACTGTTCTTAAAGGCACCACAAGTACTTTATTCTGCTCTTCCAAATTCAGTGTCAAAGATCTGTTATATTAATATGAAGAATGAAAGAATATATCTCACTGATCGTTTTCCTCTCTACTGTGTATAGACGCATTTAAGCACTTTACTTTTTAAAGTATATTCTCATGGTACTCTGTAGTTTGGGAAAGCAAGTACCTATTTTTTGCTCTGTGGTCTCAAACTGCTGGAGATTTGCAGCCTACCTGTCCCTTTCCCATCATTGCAAGTCTATGTGGTATTGTGCATGTAGAGACAGAAAAAGGATTTCTTTCTGGAATCCATATCTTATTGAGAGTAGGACTATCTCCTCCAGTTACTCCAGTTACAGCTCCAATCATGGCTTTATGTGATTTCACAGGGACCATAACAATGGCAAACTGACTGTAGTTAATAGGAATGATCTAATGAGCTATCATTTCTCACCAGAACTAGTTTGTAAGTTTTCATTGAAGGAGAACATCTACCTCATTCACTCTATTTAAATATTGACTAACTGTGAGTTAAATACGATTTTTCTTGAAGCTATCCACTTGAAAGAGACTTTGAAATATCTTTTATTTGGCTGTCAGATGTCTGGTTTGTAATCAAAATCTCCTCTTTCTTATATTGTGAAGAAGCTGAGATTAGTAAACTGGATTATCTTTAGTATGATACTCCTGAGTTGCTTTTCCGTGCATTTGATAAATTGAAATTTATCCAAATAAAAATTTATACATTCCAAATAAATAGAAGATCTCCCGTTAGTAATTTACAAATGTAGTTTATAGTTTACCAAAGCATATTTTTCCCTATCTTTTGGGGACAGAATAAAAGTCATGCTTGTGTAGAATGTGGCAACACAGTTCAGTAACAGCAGCTCTCAAAAGAACATCCTGTTATGTACCATCTGCACTGCCTTGCTTTGAAAATTACAGAGCTTGAGGCCTTGATCCTTACTTTTGAAGCTTTTCATTTTTAGGGCCTGGAATTTGAGGAAGACTAGTTCCACTTGTATAATCTCAGCTTCATCATCAGCACTCCTCCAGGAGAACAACCAGTTTCCTTAGAAAAAAGCCCGTGTTTGGTGGGGCTAAAATATTCTCCATGTCTTTTGAATGTGGTGCAACAAATTATTGGCTTTCTGGTCAGTCTCAAAATTAATATTAATTTATTGACCCACCAAGCAACACATCTCTGAAAAGAGACAGTGAAACGCATTATTTCTTCCCTACAGTAGGTTTTATAGCTGTTAGTACAAGTTTTGTGTTTGCACACATACGTATATCTTTCTCAGCAAAGATTTTGGTATTGGACTGACTGTAGTATCACTCCACAGACTCTAAGCAATTCCTACTATACCAGTAGTACAGAGGGGTTTTTTGGCTCCCGTCTCCCACAGCTGTTTGCAAATTCAGCAAAAGCTTTGCTTCCTGTCAAGTTGGGTAGACATTTATGGGAGTATCGTCCATTGTAAAAGATCTTGAATGCCTTTACCAAGTTAATCCAAGGGAGCTGAGGTTTGAAGGCACCTCTGAAGGTCATATATTCCAGCATCCCTGCTCAGAATACAGTCAACTACAACAGGCTGCTGAACATTGCCTTTTGTCCTGTCACTAGGCACCACAGAGGATAATGTGGCTCCATATTCTTTACTTTACAGGTATTTGCACAAGTTGGTAAGATCTCCCTGAGCCTTCTTTTCTACAGGCTAAAAAATCACAGCTCTCTCAGCCTCTTCTCACATGACAAATGCTCCAGTCATTTTATTAGTCATCTTTTTGGTCCTTCACTGGACTCACTCCTATATTTCCATCTCTCTCATATGCTAGGGAGCTCTTAGCTGGAGGCATTACTCCAGATACAGAGTCACCAATGCTGGATAGAGGGGAAAGATTGCCTCCCTTGACTTGCTGGCAGCTCTCTTCCTGATGCAGCCCAGAGGGGCTGTTGGTCTGCTTTGCTGCCAGGGCACATTGCTGCCTCATGGTAAACAGGAAGACCAAGAACCTCCAGGTACTTTTCTGCCAAACTGCTCCCCAGACATCTGGTCCCCAGTCAGTCTCGAGTCCCCATCCTGTCCTGGTGCTGGAGGCTATTCTCCCCTGGCAGAGCAGCCTTTCTTTCTTTACTTGAATTTCATCAGGTTCCTGTCAGCCCTTCTCTAGTCTGTCAAAAGTCCCTCTGGATGGCAGCAAACCCTTCTGATCTGTCAGCCACTTCTCCCAGCTTAGTATCATCTGCAAACTTGTGGATTTTGGGTGCCACTATCCAGGCCATTAACAATGTTATGAGTCTGTATAGGTCCCCGCATTGACCCTAGAGGTACACCACTAGTGACTGGCCTCCGTGGACTTTGTGCCATTGATCACAATCCTTTCAGCTCACCAGTTCAGACAGTTTTGCAACTGATTTACTGTCCATGTATCTAGTCCATAATTCCTTACTCAACAAGTGGGACGTTTTATTTTGTAAAGGGCTCTCCGAGTTTCCAAACACTGCTAAAGCCCTGGATTAAGTGAAATGCAATATTTTATATAACCTCTTTGTCAATTAGGTCAGTTTGATCATTTGATTACTTACAAGAGCATCTGATCATATTGCTGTCATTCTGTACTTGAAAGGTTTTCCAATGGTTTAAATTTAAGATAAATTTGCATGTGCTATAACTTAGCTTCTAAAAAAATATTTAAACTCTCTTCTGATATACAAAATTGCTTTAGTAGCATTTTTCTCCTGATGTTTTTTTGTAGTTCTTTGATTATTCTCCAGTGAATAAACCCCAAAAAGCCCCTGGCAGCTTCAGAGTTTGGATCAAATCTCTATGTGAAGAGCACCTCTCTTCTACTGCTGCTGGTGGAATACCAAGCTTACTCAGCATTTCTCTCTCCATTCTGTTGTTGCTTGGCCTTGAAATCCAAACTAACAAAAGAATCTATTAGGACATTCTTTCCTAACTTTTCATCTTGCCCAGTATGGAATTACTAGATTTTGTCTAACTTGCCTTCACTTTGCTCCTCGCAATCTGATCATTTTTGGACAACCATTTTGCATCATACTCTCCATATGGCCTAAAAATGTACCTCAGTATTTCCTCAGAAAGTGCTTAAGTGTCTTCTTTCCTCTTCACTGAATATTCAGCTGAACCACTGGAATCTCCAGTGACTTTTGCATAAATTATTTAACATCTTTATGTAGCAAGTTTAAACTGGAAAACTTACATTTTCTGATAGGTACTCTGACTCTACTGTGACTTCAGTTTCACAGACTTATATGGGACTTTCAATTAGGTCTCTGCAAATTGTCCTTCAATGGGAGATGGAAGGTGACATGCTCTTTGTCATGCTAACATGGATCTGATCGCTGTCATGGGGAGCATCATGTAAGAATTTTGGGCAATTTATATAATTTTATGTATTGCAGTTCAGTGCTTTACAAACCAGCCATTCAGCAATGCATATGAAACTGAATCTTTATCTGCTATTTCTGGTGTCCAGTGACTGATGAATAAAATTGAACAAGGACAAAGCAAAATATGAGAAAGTGTCTGAAAACTAATTTTTTTTCAAGGAGTGCTCAGCAGGAGGTAGGGAGATCCACTGAATAATTTTTCTTCAGTTCTTTATTTACCACCTCTACTGTACCATGCTTCTTGTCTCTTTGTAAGTTCATAGTACTAACAATTATTACTGGTATCAGATTGCCTTCTCATGGCTCTACTGTGTCCGATTAAAGCTTCATAAGTGGTTGGATTTTGTTTCAACTAATTCCATGAAAGTCAGTAATTAAAAAGTAGAAAGCCTTACATTTAAAGATTAGATTTTAAGCACAAGTATTGTCACCATTATTGTATAAGTATCCTTTCTTTTTCTTGGTAAACAAATATTTTTAATCTCCAACTGCATGACGGTAACAGGGAGATTGTTCAAAATAAAAGCAATGCTAATTATGTTTAAATAATTATATTTTTTTGTGTGATACACAGCTAACCCATATAGCAGCCCCACTAACTGTTGACTTGTAGATGTCTGAATGGTTTAGTTCACATTGGTGGTGTGGTCCTAAAAGTCCTGGAAACAAGCATCATAAACGCTGTACTTGTGAGCAGTACAGTTAAGAAAGGCATAAACCTTCTACACATTACAGGAAAAATGCTATTAGGCTTAAAAATCTGGCGCATGTGCAAAGCAAAGTAAGTGGGGGGGAACTTCTGTATGAATCAGGTAAGAGTTTCAGTAGCTTTCAGTGTATGCTGTGTTGACTTGCCATCAGGACTTCATAAATAAAGTCCTTCTAATGCAAGGGATTCTACTGGCACACATGAGGAGGAACCCAAAGCTACACTCCATCGTATGACGTTCATATATAGCATTTGAGATTTTTGCTGACTAAAAAGCTTTTGAAAACAATTTGTAAACCTCAGTCCATGAGGTAATTATCAAAACAAAAGCAAGAGAGTTGTGATTTAAATATTAAATCATTTCCTACCTCAATGCCATCTGAAGGTTAATAAAATTTGTTCCCATAAACAATAGCACGGGAGAAATCTTAGTTGCAATGTTTGCAGTAGTAGATAAATCCTGGTTTCAGGCTTCATTCTCAACTGGCTTACTGAAACAAATTCATGTCAGACATTTGGGGTGGGAAACTGTATATATTAAAGCACTGACCTTAACGAGAGTCATGCAGCTAAAATCCTGCACTGTTCTTTTAAAATGTCAGGGGTTAATGTTATTTAAATGCAGTATTTGGTGGTTTAATTGAGTCATGCTTCGTTGTCTTTACTGCACATTAATGCCAATGAAACACTGATTGTTGACAGAAAGTTCTCTTCAGCAAAGTATACACTGACATATCGTGCTGCTATAGAGAAACCAGTGTGCAAGACAGAATAGTCATACTCTGCTGGCATAGGAATCCTATACTGTCTAAATGGTGGCAATATCCATAATACACTGACAGGAAACGTGAACTAGGCTTGGTTTTGTTGTATATGTTTTCAGACTGCCTCTTGAGACAACTGGCAAGACTTAATTATCGAGTCTTTAGACAAATAAATTAATCTCAAGGGTTTTTTTGTTGGATGTGTCACATAAGTTAGTAAATGTACCTTGAAAAGTACAAAGCCAACTCCTGAAGAAAGTTTTGTTACAGAAGCGCCTTCTGACAGCTTTTGTAATCTGGCCTTAGGATGCACCAAGGGCTTTTCATCTTGTCTTTGTCTAAGTTTGGAAAAAGTAACTTCATGTTATTTCTCTGAATACTTCTCAGTGTTAAGTCTTCCTGCCAGCTTAAAACCCCCAAGAGGGAATAGATGCTGGCTTGGCAATTGAGATGTAGAAAATAGTGCAGATTGTGGACTCAAAAGCTTTTGAAGAGAAATACAGGAAGCAACAAACATTAGTTTACAAGAGCTTGTCTGCACACCGGGTAGGATATATTTGGTGGTGTGCTTTTGCATGGTAGAATAACTATTCCGAAGTAACTGCCCGCATATGGACAGATGCTTTATACTTTCTTATTTTGGCTGGAGCAGTCTGCATGCTGTTTGTCTAGTCCCATAGGACTTCGTTACACTTTTGGACTCTGAGCTTTCCAGGATTTTTCTCCTGACTGCAGGGTGGTTTCTGGAAGTCATTAGAATTCTGTCTTGGAAATGAGTTTGCAAATGCTCATGAGTTATGACTTTTAAAATTTTTTTTCAAGCCCATGTCATTTTCCAAGTTGATGTCAGCCAGCCTGGTTGAAGCTTGCAACTGCAAATGGACCTAGCTCGTGTGAAACTTTTCATGCATTTGGTAAATTTCCTGGTCCTTATACTATCTTATTAGGTGGCATTTGGTACATCACACTTGGCCTTCTAAGGGAATAACTAAGTGTTTGAATCTTGTGTGAGTAGTAAATCACAAAGAGTGATTTTGTGGAAAGTCGTAATAGTCAGCTTTTTAGTAGCAGCATTTAAGATCATTTAAAGACCTCCCTTAATGGGTCTAGCTAAATATATTTAGTTTTCTCCTCATGTCTAAGATATTATGAAAGTGTTGGAAGCAGATTAACTGCTTCATGTAGGAATGCAGATCTGTCTTCTTCCAAGATCTGCACTGAGTCTGTTGTATACTACGAAGAGCTGTATAGGTCAGCAGGCAAGACCTATAGAGCTCTGACCTGTGGGGACTTAATTCTCTCTACTGCTGGCTAAAGGGCAAAAACTAGATCTTTCTAGCTTCCAGAAACTCACAACTATGCTGCGAAGAGCACTGAGCGATACAGAGGTGTGAAGCCATAAGAAGACTTGTGGGAACCTCCTGTGGTTCAAAGTCTTAATTGTCCATGCAATGCGTTTGTATATGAACATATGAATTGGGTGTTGGCTTTTTGAACATGTTAATGCTATATTTTACTTAAGTCTCTGTATGTATGTGCACATATTGTGTGTCTTGCCCTGAACTACTTACTTTTCCTAGAAGCACTTGAAGCAGTCAGGTAGAACCAGCTGTTGCTTGGTGAACTCTTTAGCCTCTATCAAGGCATAATGTGTTAAATTATTAGCAAGAAAAAAGGGGAAACTCAATTATTAACAGCAAAGTGTGAAGAATTTATTATTTGGCATTGTAAATAAACCCCTTTTTAAAGGAGTGAGCCAAATATGATCTTAGGCTACCTACAAAGCAGAGCTAGTCATTTGGCCAAAAAGCTCTAAGAAGAAGGTATGTAAAACTGACCAGTTAGAAAAAATGTCATAATATTTTCCTAATGGACACTCTAGTTTAGGAAAATAATGTATAACAGGAGACAGTATGTAGAAGCAGCTTTAATTGTGAAGGATCGGAAAGAAAAGAAAACCTGTGAATCTCTGATTAGGTTCAGAGGAGATCTGTAGCCTTGTTCAGGCTCTGGTTATTTCTAAAGGGTTATTTCTATTTTCTTCTGCGATTTTATCAATAAATTAGGATTGGACACCAAATGCTGTGGCTCCCTATAAGAAAAAGAGAAAAAAAAGCACTTTATGTTTCATGTCAATTGCTACTTATAAAACCAAAACAAACCAACTAACAAAAAGCACTCAAACAACAATGACAACGATCGAACAAAAAAGAAACAAACAAAAAACCTCCCAGTTTACCCTTTGAGATGGAATCTCTTTGTCCAGGAGTCTGATTGTTAATTCTCATTAAGACCAAATTTCTACCATTTTTACTCCAGTACCTTAAAAAAATGTTTTCACTCTCAGATGAAAAATGTTATCAATCTGCAGCATCTGTTCATTGTTATGTCTACTGTATTAATGTCCTGCAGCCTGTGAATGTATCTTCACTGTAATTCACTGAAAATGCAAATTTCTTCCAGTGTGAAACACCTTTACAACTGTAACTACATCAAAAGTCTTCACTGAGTATTTGTGGAATACTTGTTTGTGTTGCACTTTTGTGATTGTATGAGTGGCTGAGCACTGCATAGGGAAAGGTAGGGAAATCAATGAATGTTACTACTGAGATACTGGATTTGCTGGAATATCAAACAAATTGCTTAAAACCTAGCAAAAGACACCCTGACTGAACTGACTCTGGAGTAATAGTAAATTTAAAAGGAAGTGATAAATAGGATCTTGTATGAATGGCTCAGCCTTGTTTTTCTGTAAGCTAAACTTAGAAGCTGCCGCTTTTCTACTTAGCTAAAACTTAATACCTTTGTTAATGGATGTAGTGTCCCTTTGCCTCCCGTGGTCCCCTGTTATCACAGGTTCTAACCAGACTACACAAGGATGAAGATTCAGAAGCCATATAATGCCCTTCTCTGCAAAGGAAATGTAGGTTGCTTCCGCTGTAAGAATCGGGTAGTTTTACAGTGGGTCGAGGAGAACCATATCATTCTTCCTATTTCAGCAAAAATGTTTCTATCTCACGTACACACACAGCTTGACTTCCTAAAGGGTACGGATTAAACAGTTGGGGTTATTTGAAAAGTGTCTGAAGTTCTCTTCCTAGCCATAAAGAATTGCACTATAAAGATTTATAATTCGAAAGGGAGGAGTTTCCTCTTTTCTGCTGCTGCACAAAAAGACTTGGTTTCTTTTAATAACTGAAATGGTTTCTACCTCTGTCTGAGTCTACAAGAACTTCTTAGAAAGTTCACAGAGCAGTTACAGTTCACCATGTGAGCTAGTCAAACGCAAACTTATTTCTTTGAGCAAGCATTAGTCATCTTTTCCATTAAACCAGTTGTCTAATGCACATCCAATTTAGATACTATAATTTTTACAGACAAGTCTGAGGACCTCGGGAAGATATGAAACTTAAGGATATGAAGATGAAGTGTGTACAGCTACTTGAGTTGACTTTAGACTGGAATCTGGACTGTAGTGCTAAGAAAAGTCTTGTGATAGAAATTTCTGCATGGCTTCCACAAGCTTTTTTTTTTTTCCCCCCCTCCAGTTTCCTGTTCTCCATTTCCTGTACGTCTGCTTTTTTTTGCTGTTGTGTATGTATATATATATTTATTTTCAAAATCAAAATTCTTCCTTTTCCAGAATGAAGGAATACTCTGGGAGACTGAATGAAGGAAGAAAGTAGATCCAGGTAGTACAACTTTGAGTGTTTCTAGAATTCCTCCTATATTAGAGCAGAGTTTAAACATCCTATCAGAAATATAGCATTAGTCAACTGGGTTGTAAACCTGATACTCCAGTTTTCTTGTTTTGACCACCAACAGAAATCAATTCTAAGAAACATTTTAATGCATTATCTTTGCCCTCATTATATGTATTGTGAGGGTTTTGTCTTAAAACAGGTGTCCTATCCCCAAAGATAGCACTATTTTACCGTTATTACATGAACTCAGATACTTTTCTTAAAAGAATAAAATTCTGCCATACACATATTACACAGAATCACCGAATCACAGAATATGCTGGGTTAGAAGGGACCCAAAAGAATCATCAAATCCAACTCCTGGCTCAGCAAAGGACAGCCCCAAGAGTCACACCATGTGCCTGAGAGCACTGTCCAAAGACTTCCTGAACTCTGTCAGGCTGGTGCTGTGACCACTGCCCTGTGGAGCTGTTGTGGTGCCCAACAACTCTCTGGGTGAAAAACCTTTTCCTAATACCCAACCTAAACCTCCCTTGACACAGCTTCAGGCTATTCCTTCGGGTCCTGTCGCTGGTCACCACAGAGAAGGGATCAGTGCCTGCCCCTCCTCTTCCCCTCACGAGGAAGTTGTAACTGCAATGAAGTCTCCCCTCAGCTTCCTCTCCTCGCGGCTGAACAGACCAAGTGACCTCAGCCACTCCTCACACGGCTTCCCCTCAAGGCCCTTCACCATCCTCACTGCCCTCCTTTGGACACTCTCTAATAGATAAATGTCTTTCATGTTGTGGCACCCAAAGCTGCCCCCAGCACTCGAGGTGAGGCTGCCCCAGCTCAGAGCAGAGCGGGACAATCCCTTCCCTTTCCTGGCTGGTGATGCTGTGCCTGCTGCCCCCCAGGACACGCCTGGCCCTCCTGGCTGCCAGGGCACTGCTGACTCACATTCAGCTTTCCATCGACCAGGACCCCCAGGTCCCTTTCCACGGCACTGCTTTCCAGCATCTCCTTTCCCAGTGTCTGCCCATAAATCCAGGGTTGCCCCATCCCTGGTGCAGAATCTGGCACTTCCTCTTGCTGAATTTCATATGGTTGGTGATTGCCCAGCCCTCTGATTTGCCAAGGTCTCTCTGCAGGGCCTCCCTGCCTTCGAGGGAGTCAGCAGCTCCTCCCAGTTTTGTATCAGCTGTGAACTTGCTCAGTATCCCTTCCAGTTCTGCATCCAAGTCATTTATGAAGATATTGAAGAGCACAGGGCCGAGGATGGAGCCCTGTGGAACCCCACTAGTGGCAGGTCCCCAGTCTGATGTCACCCCATTCACAGTAGCCCCTTGTGCCCGACCCGTGAGCCAGTTGCTCGCCCATCACATGATGTGTTTATCCAGCTGTGTGCCAGACATTTTGTCCAGAAGGATCCTGTGAGAGATGGTATCAAAAGCTTTGCTGAAATCCAAAAAGATTACACCAACTGGCACCTCCTGATCAATGAGGTGTGTTGCTTGTCATAAAAGGAAATTAGGTTTGATAAGCAGGACTTCCTCCTCATGAAGCCATGCTGGCTATGACCAAATACTGCAATGTGTTTCAAGTGTTTTAATAGCTCTCAGAATAATCTTCTCCATAACTTTATCAGGTACTGAAGTGAGACTGACAAGCCTGTAGTTTTCAGAGTCCTCCTTCTTGCCCTCCTTGAAAACTGGGACTATGTTCGCCAGCTTCCAGTCAGCTGGGACTGCTCTGGATTCCCAATATCACTCAAAAATCATGGCAAGAGGTTTTGTGATTACATCAGCCAGCTCTTTGAGGATTCTTGGATTAATCCCATCAAGCCCCATAGATTTGTAGGGATCCGGCTGGAGCAGCAGATCCCACACAAGTTCAGGGTTGATTGGGAGTTTATAATTCTCTTTGTCATGGTCCTGCAGCTGAGGGCACCCTAGTCCATCATCAGTGTTGAGGACAGAGACAAAGAATGCATTAAATACCTCTGCTATGTCCCTGTCCTTGTTTGTGAGGTGACCATCCCCATCCTGTAACAGGCCGGTGTTATTTTTACGCTGCCTATTACTGTTAATATGTATGGAACATCTCTTTTTATTGCTCCCATGGTTCTGGCCAGCTTCATCTCCAGTTGATCTTTGGCCACATGAATTTTCTCCATTCAATGGTGAGCAGTGTCTCTTATTGTTCCCATGCCACCTGACCTTGCTTCCACTGGGCATACACCTTCCTTTTTTGTCTTATTTCCAAGAGCAAAATGGAAAGCCAGCCTTCTGCCTTGTCTGCTTGACTTCAGACATTTGGGAATTGCCTGCTCCTGTCCCCTTAGAAGGTGGTGTGTAAGAAGTGACCAGCACTGATGGACCCAAGCACCTGCAAAAATGTTTTCCCAGGGGACATTAATCGCTAGTTCCCTGAGCAGCCTGATGTGTGCTCACTTGATTTCTGGAGTTGAATTGTTGCCGGCACTTTTCCTGCTGTCAACTGAGATTTTAAGCTCAATCCCTTTGTGGTCACTGTGACCCAGACAGCCACCAGTGTCCGCTTTGATCCAAAAGATCCTCTCTGTTGACAAGCAAGAGATCAAGGAGATCATCTTTCTGTGTCGGCTCCCTTAGGACCTGTTCCATAAAGTTGCCATCCAGGTTTCTGAGGAATCTTCTGGCCCAGGTTGTGCTATCTGTATGATGCTCCCAGTTGATTTCTGGCATGTCGAAGTCCCCCATAAGGACAAGGGCAGTTGACTTGGAAGTATCCCTTAGTTCCTCAAAGAGTAATTCATCGGCATTGTCGTCCTGGCTGGGAGGTCTGTAGTAGAGTGCCATGATGACAGCTGCATTATTTGTTTGTCCCTTGAATCTTATCCAGAGGCTCTCAACTGTGTCATTGCCAACTGTGAGCTCCATACATTCTTTTCATTACATACGATGTAATGAAACAAAAGGAACATATCCTTTTCATTACATACAGTGCCACCCCCCAGCCTCTTCTGGCCTGCCTGTTCCCTCTGAAGAGCCTGTAATTGTCCATGAGGGCACTCCACTCACAGGACCCATCCCACCAGGTTTCACTTACGCAGTTGATGCCAGATCTCTGGGACTGGGCCAAGCTTCCAGCTCGTCTTCTTTGTTCCTCATGTGGTGTGCATTAGTGTAGAAACATTTCAGGTGTGGCACATTGTAGTCAATGAAACTGATGGAAGGATCCCATTAGTGCTTGTTTCCTTAAGTTTTGTCACACCATTGCATTGCTCACCATGGCGAGCCTGGTTTGGTCCCTTTCCCCCTTCCAAGCTACTTTAAAGCTCTGTCAACAAGCCCTGCTAGCTCCTGTGCTAGAACTCTTCTTCCCCTCTGAGAAAGGTGCATCTCTTCAGATGTCAGTAGACCAGGTGTTGAGTAGATCATAATCAGAAACCCCGATTTTTTTCCGATTACACCAGCCTAAGAGCCACACATTGACCTGATGGATCTGCCTATTCCTATTAATAATATTCGTTGTTACCAGAAGGATTGAGGAAATCGTAACTTGTGTTCCTGATCCTTCTACCAATCTTCTCAAAGCACTGACTTCTCTTTGCTTGCCCTTGGACTTCTCTTTATTTCATCACTGCCCCATTAAACAACCAATAAAGAATAGTAATCACAAGGCCTTATTATACTCGAGAGTCTTCCAATAATGTCCCTTATCCATGAGCTGGGTCCAGTCTGCATGTCAGGCCCTCTGTTCCCCTTAGAAGGGAGTCTCTTATCACAGCTACCCTCCTTTTCCTCTTAAAAAGAGGTCATGATGCGGGGTATAGGTGGTGTTGCATTAGGAGGCCACTTGATTCCAGAAGGACTTTCGCCTGCCTCATCAGTTGTCTGGCCACCTACTTCCAGAGCCTCACACCTGCTGTAAAAGATGCCAGTCCTACTTGTCAGATTCTGAGAAGGAGGAGGAACCTTTCTCCTCATACATGCTGTGACCTGCTTCCAGTCTTCATCTCAACAGACCCTGGACTAATTACTGTGCAGGGTTCTGAGCCCATCTGCTTCTCCACTGCAATGGAAGTTAGAGGCTCCCAAGAGGCTTGAGACTGTAGTGTCTCTGAAAATAATCCTCAGTCCCTTCCTCATTTGCTCAGATACTACATAGCCTGTTCACTTCTTCCTGTAGCTCCCTCCTCTGGTGACACAGCTCCTCAACCACAGCACATCTTGAGAAAAGTGAGTGTTTGTCAGCCCTGGCCTTGCAGACAGGCATCAGGTGCTCCTGGCAGCCTGTGACCTGGAGAGCTGTATCTCCCATCATCAGGTCTGGCTGGCTGGAGACCTCTGACACAGCTGGTTCAGTGCCTTCTGTAGCTACATGGGATTTAGCTTGGCGTGTCAACATTTCAGTTGAGGAAGCTTAAACTAGTACACTGAAAAGATTGGGACTAAAAGATGCTCTTCCTTACCAGCTACTCAGTCTGTTTGCTGCCTGTATTGGTTGCTCCTGGATGGTTGGAGAGGAGCCCCTGCAATTTGCCGTGCTTGTGTAAATTGCCATGCAAAGTGCTGTGCCACGCCCTCACTGCCGTGCCACGCCCTGTTTGCCCACCCCTGTTCGCCATGCTCCCTGGAGCTCTTTAAATCTCCTGTGAATGGAATTCCCCCTGCACAGCCTGATCTAACCCTCACCCCCAGAGTTACTTCACTCACTGCTGCCTCGCTGATGGACCACATTAACGAAAATGTTTCAAGATGGGAACTTAGAGGACAGCAAAGTTGATAGAAAAATTAAGGTCATTAAAAATTGATCCATTCACTTGGCACAGATATGAAAAACATTGTGTATAACATGCAATAATGATGAGACACACCAATACACATATGAGTGGCTCTCAGTCTAATAAAAGATTGGAGGGGAAACGTCTTCGTTTTGAAACCTGAGGTTTGTATCCACAGCAAACGAGAGGATGAGCATATCCTAAGGTGCCATATTTCATTCCCTCTGTCTGTAGCTTAAAGTACCCAAGAGCATTTGGTTTGTTTAGGCAATGTTCCTGTTTTATTATAATTACTTCATCTATTCCATGATACCACTATGTGAGTGATGTGACCATTATCACGAATCACAGAACTAAGTGATCAAATTCACAAATTTTTGCAGTATATAACTGTAAACAAGCCACTAGCTTACAAATCACAGAATTGCAGAATGCCTGAGGTTGGATAGCACCTCTAAAATCTAGTTCCAAACTCCTGCTCAGAGCAAGGTCAGCTAAAGCAGATTTCCTGGTCTATGTTCAGTTCGTATTTGAGTATCTCCAATGATGCAGGCTTCAAAAGCCCTCTGGACAGCCTGTGTCACTTTCACAGTGAAAAAGTGTTTCCTGATGTTCCAAGGGAACCTCCTGTGTTTCCCTTTGTGCCCATTGCCTCTGCTCCTGTCACTGGGCACCACAGAGAGAAATCTGGCTCCCTCATCTTCATTCTCTCCTGTTGGGTATTTATACATGTGCTCAGCATCTCCCCGAGCTGGCTTTTCTACAGGCTGAACAAGCCCAGCTCTCTCAGCCTCTCCTCATATGAAAGGTAGTGTAGCGCATACAGTATCTTTGCTGCCCTGCACAAGTTGTTCCAGTATATCCATGTCTCTTTTGTACTGGGGAGCCCAGATGTGGCCATGGTATGGCTACATGTGGCCGCACCAGTGCTGAACAGAGTGGAAGGTTCACCTTCCTCAACCCACTGACCACTCTTTGCCCAAAGCAGCCCATGATACCGTTGACCTTTTATGCTGTGAGAACGCATTACTGCCTTATGGTCAGCTTGCTGCTGATTAAAACCCCAAACCTTTTAATGAAAAACTGATCTCCATCTGGGTAGCCAGCATATACTTGTGCCTGGGGTTATTCCTCCTCATGTTACAGGATTTTCAGTTTCTCCTTGTTGAACTTCTGGAGTTTTCTCTTGTGGAAATGCCTCTGATTGTCAGCAAAATGCCCTGGTGTATCAATTACACTGCCCAGTTCTGTATCATCTGTGAACCTGCTGAGGATGCACTTTATCCTATCCTCAAGGCCATTAATGGAGATGTTGAACAGCACTGGGCTTGATTATTCAGCCACTTTTTAATTCACCACTCATATATTTAACCTGTGCTTTGTTGGCTTGTCTGTGATGATGTTACAGGAGTCAGTGTCAGAGATGCTGCCAAAGTCAATGTAAAAACCATCTACTGTTCTTCCTTCATCCACCAAGTGAGTTGCCACATTCTAGAAAGTCTGGAAACACTTTCCAGGAGCAGTTGCTCTTTGCCTTTCTAGAGACTGAGGTGATGCTGAAGGGCCTGTTCTCCAATTTTTATTTTTTTTTTTTTTTTTCCCCCTGTTCTTGGAGGGGTATTTCTCTTTTTCAGTCCTTGGGAATCTCTCCTTTGATTGGTCATCATGACCATNTTTTTTTTTTTCCCCCTGTTCTTGGAGTGGTATTTCTCTTTTTCAGTCCTTGGGAATCTCTCCTTTGATTGGTCATCATGACCATTCAAAGACAACTGAAAGTGGCCTTACAGTGACATCAAGAGCTCCCTCAGCACTTTTGAGCTTACATATAAGTTGCTTATTTGCTCCCTAGCCCAGCCCATCTTCACTAAGTCAGTCTTCCTTGCTCCAAACCTCTCTGGTCTCAGTGGCCTAGGATTCTTAATAGCAGATTTTATTGGCAAGGACTAAGACAAAGGAGGCATCAAGTACCTCATCCTTCTCTATGTTAGTTGCCACTCCCTGCTCCATTCAGCACTGAGCTCGCATTTTCCCTTTGCTGTTCTTACACTTGTAGAATAGTTCCCTGTTGTCCTTCACGTTCCTTGCCAGATTCAGTTCCAGATGAGCCTTGGCTTTTCTAACTCCATCCCTGCACAACTGGACAGCAATACCATATTCTTCTGGGTCACTTGACTCTGCTCCCACCTGTGCTCCACTTTTATTTTATGTTTGAGTTCAATTGCATGAAAAAAATACTGAAATGAGAGGCCAGTGAAAGTGGTTCTTCCATGCCTACCTGTACCTATTGATTTGTTGATTAACAGAGAAGGAGACAAATATGAAGCCATATTAACTGAGACTGTGTGCTACATGTGACCAAATATCAGCAGAAATACGTCTGCTTTTTAGTAGGCTATGACTGACAGAGCTTTAAACATTTTCATTTTCATGGGCTTAATTGTCTCCTAGAACTCCTCAGGTTAAAATGCTAGACTAGATCCCAAAATAAACATCTTAATTGTATTTGCATCAGCGAAAATTACTATATTTCCCTCATCCATATTTTAGGTTTTGTAGATAGATATGGAAGTATATCTACAACTGAAGTTTATTTTTATCTTTTTTTCCATGTCAAGTGAGAAATTCTGAGAATAGAAAGGAAATTGTCTAAAATAACTATTTTGTAATCCTGATTAATAGAACCTCTGCAGTTTTAAAGAAGAATACTTCAGAAACAAGTGATGAATAAGAATGGGCAATATAACAAATGGATGAAAGTGGGTTTTATAGAAACTGCTGATGTTCAGAAAATGAAAGAGCTGGTAATAGCAATTAATGATTGTGAAGTCTGCTACTCTGTTCTGTGAGATGCTAAAACCATGTCTGAAAAGGGAAGAAGATTAAAATACATATTGATTGTCTGATGGGCAAAAGGTAAGGTTTAAAAGCAAAGAATTGACCAATATGTGTGGTATTAATTAAACTCTTCTCATCACTGTGAATAAACAAGGTCTGATAACCCATATCTGTAAATTCCTGAATTGATTCCAGATTGAGTGTACTTCAAAGGTCTATGCCATGTAAACCAGAATCACCTTCAGAAGGATCTTTTCCCACAGCTCGGGGAAACTGCAAGACATGATCTTTTTCTGCTGCATGATTTTCATTCTGAGTTTTCCTGCTGATTTAGTAGGAAGTACATAGTGGCTGGGTGATAAGTGGGTTGATAAGACAGGCCTCAAAGTGCACAAGTTTGCCAGAAATACCTATGTCTTCCATGAGGACAGATGACACAGAAAAGTTAAGTGTGTTGTCAATTTGATCAGCTGTTGATAACCAGATATGACCAGTTATAAAATATTTGGACTAAAGCTGCAAAGATGGAGACAGCAGAAAGGACTGTAATGTTGGTGCTTTGGAGGCAAGACTAAATAACAGACACTAAGGTGGGATGGCTCCTGTGGGAAATCCTGACCCCACTGAAGTGAATAGGAACTTTGGCCTTTTATTCACCAAGATCTGCGTTACACTCAAGCTGGATTACTTGCCTTCTGGGATGCAGAATGCTTTGAGGAATGTAACTCAGGCAGTATGTGCTTCTCAGTGTTTCTCCTGCCTTGGGTGGAAATCTTTTTTCTAGGAGAAATAATAACAATACTAAGCATTTCTTTTCTCTGAGACTTTGAAAACATTTTGTAAAGTGCCTTTAGCTCATTTTAACACTTCTGTAACTATGGCCTAAAAGAGCGTGGGGCATCGTGATCATGAAATTATAGAGTTC
>VZTE01000157.1:0-100756 GCA_013397775.1 Eulacestoma nigropectus
TCACCACCTCTGCCTGTGGCAACGGGCATCCTTAGCAGGCTGCTTGTAGAAAGCAGAGACTTGGAACTGCATAAAGATGTGTGCTCTTGGACTCTCATTGTCTCTGGAGGTGCACTAAGGGCTGAAGTTGGGACATCCTTCACAGCATCCCTTCCATGTGCCTATCTGTCAGTGCTCTGTCACAGTCCTTCTGGGACAGGTAATTTCTGAGGTACATTTGCTTCCTGTGCAAGTGGAACTCTGCAATAGAGAATTGCTGTTCATGGTCTGACCACGGGCCTTCTCAATTTTTTTCATCTTTTCGTACCATCACATCCAATTGCAGTGCTTTCTCTGCAAGGTCATTGGTGATCTCCTGTGTGACATTTGTGGTCCAGTTTCCTGAACATGCTTTCTAAGAGGCACTTTTTCCAGTTGGATGGAAAGTCACTGTCACTGTCATCTCCAAGGAGCACTCTGGGCAAGGATGAACAACCCTGAGCCTTCTCTCCTTTTCCTCATGCTTTCATGCCTGAGTATTCCTAGTATGTTTGTCAGGTGGGTAGATTGTGAGGATGATGAGGGAATTTACCTTTCAATGAGTGGCACCTGCAAGTGTGGGTGAAGCTTTGAGATAAAGTCCTTCCACTCTGAGTTAAGACCATCCAGCAGAGGTGGCTGCTGATCTGCTTGTCCCTGTAACCTTAGCAGTCAGGGCTGCTCAGATGGGGGAAGTTCTTGTTATTCCCAACCAATAGCAGAGGAGATGAATCTCTGTCTCTAAAATACTTTTTTTTTTTATGTGCATTTGTTGCGGTGGTTCAGTGCTGTGTGGGACTGTCTGAACCACAAGGGACCCGCATCCTGAAAAGGGTCCGCTGGCTGGACCTCGCTGCAGGCTCGAGCCCTCAAGATTAGGGCGAGATACCACAAGGCTGTGCGAGAGCACGCAAACTGTTCCTCCTGGATTGATCCCTCTTCTCCCCTCCCTACTCCCCCTAATTAAGTTTATGTTCCCAAATTATGGGAATTATGGTGTTTTAACACCCCACTGGCTCTCTGTTCTTCCTCCCCGCCTCCCTTATACCTCGATTGGTCTGTTGAGAGTTCCTCCACCCCTGTACCACCCACTTGCCTTGCTGTGATTTGTTCTTAGAGTTTACTCTTCCCCTTTTGTAGCCATATAAAACCTCATGTCAGCCCCTTCCTGGGGCTGTTTGTGCCCCTTGCTACCTGTACCTGTGGATCCCATCACCGAATAAACCCTTCCTGTTTACCCTACAGGCCCTTCCTGCCTCCTTTATCTCCTCCGGTGCCTTATTCATTGGTGGGTGACACGGACCCTTTCGAGTGCCTCCGTGCACCCTCCCGCTGTTGCAGGCTGCACCAGCCATCCTCGAGCTCGCAGTTGGGAAAGACACGGTCACCCAGCCACCCTGCTAGCCATGGTCTTGCTGCGTGCCATGTCATGTGTTGTTATGTGAGGTCTTCAAATTTTAAAGGCCTTTTCCAGCCTAAATGATTCTATGATTCTATGTGCCACGAAGAGTGATCTCAGCCCAAAGACACTGGATCCTGCAGTTCCAGTTTCATGTTGCTAGTCTTTACACACTAGTTCAGAAGTTTTTGGCAAGCTGTGGGTTGGAGGTCTGGTCCTGTCTTTATGTGCTCAGAAGGCTCACTAAGAGTGGCAAAGACTGTTCACAAAGAGCAACCAACAACCACCCAGCTCTGCCAGGCTACCCTGTACTGCCGCACAGTGGAAGAAATGCAGGTGATCAATAAGTTGTGAAAAACTTGCTTAAGATTAGAAATACTACAATGGTGATTTTCAAAGCATGGATAGACTTCCTTAAGGAGGTGGGGGAACATATGCGGCTTAATTCCTGTGCCATGTTATCTTCAATGAAATGCAATCCTCAGCTGAGATAAGACCTGCATCCTATTTCTGAACCAAAATCTGCCAGAACAAGATTTACAGAACACTTTGTAAGCAGGCTTTGCACTATGATTGCAGTAGAGAATTTCAAAATCTCTTTAGCAGATTCAGTGCTGTGAAGGTTCTATGAGATTTAGTGTGGGCCTGGGACGCTACAGAAGGACTCTTCTGAGGCAAGGGTACAATAGGCCAAGGGAGACACATCTCCAAGGAGCAAATCCTGGTTTGGGCTGTGGTCAAAATGTTCTTGTTCCATCTGTTTCAGTGTCACAGCCAATAAGTGTTAAAACGTGGCTAGTGCTGAGAGGCTCAAGGAGGTTTAGTGCACAGAAAGGAAGTGCTGAGCACGGCACAGGGCTGGAAGGGACTCTGGAAGCTTCTCTTCACATTTTTTCAGTGTATTTCATCTGATGACCCCAGCTGAGAACTAACTTGCATGGATTTTAGCCTTACAAGGGAAAAATACAGTGAAAAGCAGATTTTGTGAATTGCTGCTTAAAGAGCACACTTGAGCAGAACTTACTGTGCTCATTTGTCAGCTAATTCATTAGGGTTCAGATCAGACTGTCAGGGTGCTTGGCTGTGTTCTGTAATGGCATTTTTTTCCACTGCTGAACAGCAATTTTGCAATCGCTGCATCAATTATTACAATGTAAAATATTTGATATGCTATTAGATGAAAAATGAATTTATCTTGTGCTAGGAACTGCATCAGAATGTGATAAATGCACTGGATGCTCGTTGGGCTTTAGAGAGAGAGGCACTCGAAAGAGCAGATTGTCTAGAATGAAACTGCCATCTGGAAATTTTGTCTGAAGCCTGATTACAATTAAAGGGCCACTTTAAAAAAAAAAAAAAGCTCCTTAGAAGGAGATCTATTTGTATGGGTCCTTTAAAAACCTAACTAAATTTTAATAAATTTTGATTAAGTGGAGATGTAAATAAACCAATATTTAATTTCTATGTCTTGCATACCTAATGTTCAGCAGGATCTCAACAAGTTTAAGAAATGCTCCACAGTATATCAGATAACTGTATTTGCATGTAAAGAACAGTGATCTAGGCTATTTGAAGGTTTTTACTTGTGATAGCAAGAGACATGCTTTGTATATTTTTTGGGGTTTGGTTTTTTCCTTGAAAAAAACTCATGCAAATTAGGTTCTTCAAAAATACAGTCATAATCTTCCTGAAAAGCTGTGAGCTTGAAGAAATTTGGTTTAGAAATAAACAAGGCACAAAAATTCAAGCAATTATGTGATGTGCTGTTACTTAGGAGCCAAGGTCTATCACAAATGTGTGTTTTTTCATTATGAGATTTTAACAGAAAAAATGTGAGTCACAGCCAAGATCTCCCAGTTATTTTGGCAGTAATTCTTTAAATGACCCAAATGGCCAAAATTATATGTGGTTCATTCTCTTCATCTGTTCTCCAAGGAGGAGTAATGTGTGAAGAGCAGTTCTTGGCTATGATGGAATTATTGTCTAAGTTTATATATTTTTAATTTAATTTTTATTATATTAGCTGTTTTTTGTTTTAAAAGAAAGTAAATTTTAAGTTGTTTTCTTTGAAGTTGAAGCAAGAGGGTGAAGTTTGCAGCTGAGCTTACTGGCTATGTGAATTCATATCACATTTTCATGTGTCTGAAAAATCTGAGTTCTCTGTAATAATTTAGAAATTAATTTTTTTTTTCCTGAGGTATAAACTGTGATATTCATCCTTGATTTTCCAGCTGTTTTGGGCCTGTACAATGGGGCATCTTTAAGAAAAGCATAGTCCCTGTGGACCTGAATGGTACTCTTTGGGAAATCTGTGCTGCACAGGTATGCAATGGTGGTGTTTCACAGTTCCTGAGGTTGCTGGAGGGATGAGCAAGGGCACTTTCTGCCGCTCACCTGACAGCTTTGTGCTGAAGCAGGTTGCTGGAGCTCAGCAAGGTGTACAAAAGGGAGGCCAGCTGCTGCTCGCCAGGATGGAGCAGGGTCTCCCAGGCAACTGAAACCACTTGGAGAAGCTGGCTGTGAGAGTTTAGTGACACGGAGAGATGAGAGAGCATGCCTTAGCAACAGGCTCAATTTGCCGTAATGAATGTGTACCTGTAACCACAGATGACTGCACAGAAAATTCTTCAGAGTAATTTCATCTACCTGCTAACACTGTCCTCTCTCCCCTGGACTCAGACCTAACCTGCTGGTCCTTGTGCAGGAGAGAATACACCTGAGGATGAGCCAATTTGTGACACTGACATGATCAAACGTTTTGAAGGATAGCCAGAGTTGTGCGTGATCTGCACAGCAGTACCATGCACACCCGTGTCATCTCTCGCCTACTGCTAGCATGGAGGAGCTGAATTGTATTCTCAGTAAGCACTACTTTCAGCTGCATCTCTGGCCTCATTAGGGACAGGGAACAGGCCACAGGAAAATGCAGAAGACAGATTAAAGAGGAAGATCTTTACAGGGCTGGCTTCAAGAAAATCTTTAATATGCAGTTCTTCATACTACTGTTATCACTTAGAAAGTAGATAAGACTCATCTGTAGTATGTATAGTACTGACACTATCAAGACTGGTTGCAGCACAGTACAGATGCTTTAGAAAGAGGGACAACTTTAAAAAAAAAAAAATTAGATTTTTAATTCAGTATTGTGCATATCTCTTTCAATTATTCTCTGAAAATTGTACCATTCTCTCTTTCCTGTATCTAATTATTTTCTTCATCCAACTTATTCTCTTCATCTATCTCTGAGCTCCTTACTTTTCTACATTGTCTTTTGTGGGGATAGGGAGTCTAGAGCCAGATACATCATTCTGTCGATTCAGAGAATGGCATTATTTTACTTTTGCTATTACTTTCTCACCTGCTCCTTTTAAATTCTAGCAATTTGTTTGCTTCTTAACTACTCTCACAGAGAGATCAGATTTGTATTGCACTGTCCAGGATGATACCTAAGTCCATTTTCTGAGTGGTAACAGTTAATTTAGAACCAAGTAGTGTGGCTGCATGGTTCTAGTTGCTCCTTCCACTGCTTGTTAGCCTCACATTTATTAACTTCTAAGAAAAGCTTAATCTTTTTACCTTTCTTAATTAGATTACATGAACATAAGAATGGAGAAAATGTATATATTTGTATCATTTTAAGAAAGAAGGCATGGAAAACTCAAATTTAAATGAATCCTCTACCAAATCAGGATGAAACCCTGGTACTTATTCTGTGAAAGCCAATTACTTCTGTTCATCAGCCTTCAGAAGGTCTTTGGTTGCCACAAAAAAAAAAAAAAAGAATTATCAGGTAAACTTCCAGGGACCATTTGTATAGCTCCAGGAAGGGCTGACAAAGAATCACACATTCAAAACATAATGTCTGAGTTAAGTACAAATATTATTAAGGTAATATATGTAATTTGGGTCATACACCCTAATGACTGTCTCCAATTCTCCAAGATCAATGTGCTTTCAAATGTCTTTTTCCTGATTCACATTCCAAATTCTGCTCTCTCTCACCATTAAAATTCCTGCCCAAAGCAAATTAGTTGTTCCCCCTTGCTCTGTCTGTCCACATCATCAGAACCAAAAGGGTGCTCCAAAATTAATTGCTATCATTGGTCTCTCTGGTCACATAATTCCTAAATTACTATCTTTTCTCTTATTATACAAAGCTGAACCTTTCCTTTGGAGCCCTACACAAATTTTGTCCCAAGATAGCACAAGCTATTGCTTACGCTGTCAGTAATCTCTTGCCTTTTCTGCTCCTGACACTCTTCTAAAACCCTGCAGCTGCACAGGCATAGGTAAAGCAGAATCGGACCTGCAGGAAAATTGCCACCAAGAAAAATGGCTGGAAGAAATCAAAGGGATCATGGTGCGATTCCCAGTTTACTGTTGACTTTCCAGGGGCAGCCCAGCCTGTAAAAGAACATGTGATGTAGAAGCCACTGAGATGCTGTCATATATCAAAATTATTTTCACCAGAATTAAATTATGTATAAAAACATAGTTAGCTGTGTGAGCTTTCCCTACCTAATCTTTACTCATTTGATCTGACTTTACCCATTTGATTTGACTGGATTCTTACAGACTGCATTAGACTTCTTTCATTTCCTAGGAATAAAAAGGCAGTCATGAAAACGATGTCATTATAATAACTTCAGTACACTCTGATATTAAGATAATAATATAAAAAAAAATAGTGACAATTCTGTGCTGCCAGGGCTAAAAAAGTGTTTGCCAACTTTTCAGAAGTTTTATACATAGAAAGAAAAAAAAAAGTTTAATTTTTAATAATACAGGAAGGAAATTATGAATACATTTATTTGTTAAAGTTTCTTTATATTTGTAAATATAAAAATGTCTTAGTTTGACATGTTGGTATTCTTGATATATCATCTGTCATATTCACTACTGGTAGAAATTAATTAAGATCATTGACTGTAGCAGGTCTGCATTTTTTCACCTTAGTTGTATGACTTACCCAGAGTAAAAACTTGAATGTAGAAGGAAGACAAAATTTCATTACTATTATTATCACTGTTTTGATATATCTGTAATTTATGAGCCAAATAGTAGCTGTAAGCCATGGAGGGAAGACTAGAGCCTTCAAAGCCCCTGTTCTTTGAAAAGGTGAACCTGGAAGCTGTTGTTTTAAGTAAATTCTGGATTCCTATTTTAGTAGCTGCAACAGTGACATTAACCCACTGAGAGTGTTGCAGACTTTCCATGTGAGATACTGAGCTGGTTTCTGTGAATTTACATAGTTTCCCTAGAAATTCTTCAGAGGTCTCTAGCTTCTGAGATGAGCCCTCAGAAGCATGTCACTGAGCAAGAGGGCTTTGGAGGCCAACAAGAAGGCGGTGGAGCTCAGTTCTGAGAAGAAAACACTGCTATGGACACACGTTTGCTGTCCTGCAGGGAAGGCTCTGATGTCCATATTGTCTAAGGAATGGAGCAGTATTCAACTGAGTGCTTTTTCTTTCAATAAATCACTCAGCTCATTATTTTCCTGGAAGGATTAGGAGAAAGTCTTCCCCAGGAAAACTCACAGGTTTTGTTTTCCTAATCCCTTCATTATTCATATAGGCTTTCCCCTAAGTAAGGATAGGGACTGTAAACCTCCCTGCAGATCTATCCTTAAAGTAAATAAATAAAAATGAACAATATTGTTAAACAGGCATCTAGGAATTGGACAGTTGATACTGGAATTACCTAACAGCCATCTGGCTCTGAAAGGAAGAATTGGCTGGCAGTTCAGCTCTAAAAGAAACCTTTTATTTTTAATTTGGAGACAGAGAAAAAAATAATAAGTAGTATGTGGTGACTATATTGAAGAAATCTGTCTCTCATGGTATTTCAAGGAAATAAATGACCACAAAAAGACTGAATTCAGACTGAGATGCATCCTGTTTTGTTTGTAGTTTTTTACATGATTGTTTGTGAGCTGAACAAGCCTCTTTCTACTGTGTATCAGTGATGTGCTCTCAGGCCCGTACTGTCCCCTTCTCCCCATGAAAGTGGATGAAAATCACTGTAAGACTCTCCTCTTCTAGAGGAAGATTCCAAACTTTTCTGTGTGGAGCGAGCAGCCATGAAGAGCAGCATCTCCTCTCAGCCCATGGCCTGTACTGTCCATTGAGGTGGCTGGCCTTGGCCACTGGTGCCCATCAGGTTGGCTCTGAGGTGTGTTGGCTGTGGGCTGAGAACTTGCTCTTCTGTCTACCTCTTGGTGGTTCTTGACAAATCTTCTGACATTTGATTAAAAATCCAAACTCATACCTCTGTATCCACCTTTTACAGTCATATACTAGGTTCACACAATGGGCTTCAGACACTGGGCGTTATTCAGGGATAAAAGAAGTCTAAATCCTTTTTACTGACTTCACTGGTTTAAGGCTGGGCTCCTTGCTTTGCTTAAAAGGACTTCAGATGAAATGTGGAAATGATAAGGCCTTCAGTGCTGTGTGTGGTAATTTCTCCTTCTTCATGTGTGGCATTTTTCAGTGATGCTTTTCTATTTGCTCAACCTACATGTCACTTAGATTGCTTGAAGCTATTAGACTTGATGATTTCTTTGCAAAATGAAGTGGAAAAACATATTCAGTCAAGGCTGGCCCCTGAAGAAAACCATTGTTTGCAGTGATTCAATTTAATTTCAAACATATCACATCAGTTTCTGTTGTTAAGTTTAGCATTTCAGCACTGTGGAACCTGATGAGACAAAATTGCATTTTCACTGCAAAATCAGATTTAGGTTTTTGAGTGATGAACTGGTGAGTGCTTGTATTTCATTATGTATATTGCAAAGATAAGAACATGCTCTGCCACACAATGATAGCTTACATGCAACCAGTTTTGGGTTGGGTTTTTTGTTTCTTTTTTCCTTTTCCTTTTAATATATGTTTGTGTGTGAGAGGTATTTGGGTCAGAAACTGCCAGAGCCTGTAAGTTTTAAGACCCTCAACTTTGCCAGTGAGCTCGAATCTACAAATTTGTTAGGACATTCTTTTAAAGTGTAATGTTTTTTCCATAGCCTTGGACTTTCTGACACTGTGCAGCTGAATATTGTTGTTTGCTTAAGTGCAGTGTGATTAGCTGCCCTTGAAAATATCATCTGTGGCATTTGATCGTGTAGCAAAATGCCAGGAGTCAAAGGACACAAGAACATCCTCTACCCCCACCAGATATACTTACACATTCTGCAGCAGGTATATTGTTTTAGGCTTTGATTTGGGAAAATATTCCTAAGAAAGACAACTCAGAAAGATCTATCTAGTTAAAAGACACTGCCCTGAGGAGATGTATGAGTTCATGTCTTGGCATTCGCAGAAAAAGATGTTTAAGTGTGTATATTTTCCAGAATCATGGCCTTAGATTTATTCCCTCTGGAATAAATCTAAATGAACCAATGTTAGACACTTAGACTTGAAAGGCCCAGTAATACCTTTAATAATTTGAGTCTGCCCTTTAATTAGGTTTGGAAACTCCTTGAAATGTGGCATGACTTTAAAACTGAAGAATCCTCAGAGTTTCCAACACAAACATGCTTTCAGTTTAAAAAAAAAGATAGGAATTTATTTGTTTATATACAATTTAAAATTTGGGTTTTACAGTTTTGAATGCAGAAGATGCTTTTCTATAGGTAAAACTTCTGAAAGGTTGATAAACCGTTTGCTCTACATGGAGAATCCATATTTTAATTTTTTTTAAATGTAATTACATGAGTCAGAAAATCTATTCAGATGTGAACAACATGGTTCTTCTGAGATATTAATGCGTTTTTATTTGCAAGAATTAAAAGAAGTTCAATGCAGCCTGGAAGAAGTCAGTCTTTTGATCTGATGGGTAAAAAATTAGCTGTGGAAAGCTCATGCAATGTAAGACATCAAACTAGCAATTACTTTTTGTGTTCCTACTTGAAATTTTTAGGAGGATTTTTTTTTTATGTTACAATTGCCAAAAAGTCTTTAAAGACTAGACTGAGGATCAGAAAGTTTTCTCAGGTGAATGAAAACAAATGCTACAGATTTATGGCTGTTTTCCTTAGACTAATCTATTAGTAAGTTTGTAAAATGCAGTGCTGTTGAGCAGACTGAGAAATTTACAGCTTGGAAGTCTGAAAACACCGTGAAGTCTAACAGCTATGTGCACCCTCAAGCCAGCTCGTTTGGTTTGATTTATTCCTCCTTTCTCTCCTGTAGCTGTGAGTCTCTGGATTCTTGTAACACACAACTTGCACAGTTACTTAATTACATAGCAACATACCATGGGCAAAAGTATAAATTAATAGAACACTTTGATTTAAGCACATCATCATCATTTTGCACAGCTCGTATCATCACAGAAGCAGAAAAGTACTTGGAAAATCTGCTGCCAGGTATAACCTGCTTTCTGCATGGTCCAGTCCTTTGCTCTAGCATCTACCCAATCTCTCCTAAAGTCTTGTGACTCCAGCCACTGTTCCTATCATCCCATCATCACCAGAACAGAGGAGTTGTTTTATTTCATATTTATGCCATAGAATATAGTGCATAACTATTTTGATTTACACTTAGAGACCGTTATCTTCTCTCTCTGCAACCAGGAACTGACCTCACTCAGTTTTGATGCAAACATCTGTTTTTTCTCAGATACCTTCCAGCAAGAAACTGACTGAATGGTGGGCTGTCAGGACATTTGATTTATAAGTTTTGACTAGTTATATAAACCTATGTCGTGACTTTTAACTAAATTATTTTGTTTTTACCAGATTTCCTATCCATGTATTGATTGCTGCTGCTCTGCTTTTTATTCCTCTTAGTTTCTCCTCAATAGCATTTTCTACACTGTAATGATACCCCTCAGTGCTGAAAAAAACATATATGGAGAAACTCATCATTAAAATACTAAAAAAATTTAAATAAAACAGATAGACTGCATTTTTATTCATAGAATTGCTATGCTTATTATCTTGGGATGTTACTCAAAATGGTAACATTTAATCAGAAAAGGCAGACAGGTGTCTTATCTGAGTCTGTATATCCTTCTGTCTAACTTTCACATCTGAACTGTCATTTTGTTCTATACAACTGTGATACAATTCATGTATTACACAGGCATAGAGTGATGGTGACAGGTACAACTGCTACTTGACAACCTGTCCCAGACATTAATTTCCTTCTGCATTAAAAAAAGAGTGTCACCTGAATATCCTCAGGACCTGCTCTTGCAAAGATTATTGTTTGTAGCGGTTGGTCCAGAGAAATTCATGCCAATCAATCATAGTTCTTAAAACAGTTTAATATAGAAGGCATTTCACAAAAAGTCTTTCTTCTGAGACTGTTTCCTAACCCTTACCCAAATGGCATTCCTTAAGGAATAGCTTTGAGAGAATAAAGTAATCACGTTCAGGAGTGAGGATTCACTGTCAGATCAGAAAACAGTTAAGAAAAATTGAAAAGTGATCACAAGCAAACAGGATGCCCTATAGAACTATAATTTGAGATAAAGAAATGTATTTCTTGAGTATGACTGCGTACTATTTTATTTCAGGAAACCAAGGGTTTCTCAAACCTGATTTTTCCACAGCAGGGATTTCTCTGCTAGCTGCTCTTACTCCTGTATTGCAGCATTTTACATATCTGATGGTTTCTATATTTGTCGCACCATTTGCAAGCAGCTGTACTTTTTGCACCATGACTTTGAGTTAACTAAGAGTCAGAAACAACTTTAACACAGGATTGCTGTGCAAAAAAAGACCAGATATGGTTATTATTAAGCAATTATAGGCTGGATGTCTCAGCAAATCACCATGATCACAACCCTGTTCTGTCTATTGATGGCAATCATGCTACTCATGCTGCGATCTTGTTAGAGCTCATAAGCAAAGCAGAGTGGGGCTGGTAAGGCAGCAAGATGGATTTACTTTGGAAATAAGGCAGAAAAAATAACACAAAATGAATTGGTAATTGAAGAGGTAGAGTCTCATACAGTCAGCATTGCCAGTAGACAGAATTTTATCCTGAAGCTTCTGGTAGTGGAATTTTTATTGTCTCCTGATTTTCTAGGCTACTAAGGAAAAATAGGTGTAAATTTAATTAAGGAGATTCTAGATAGTAAAAATAGATGCGAAAGATATCCCATGTGTACACGGTAAGATGGTAAACGATGCCTTCCTTTGTTACTCTTTTAAATACTCTCAGTCTTGATGTTTGGCTCGCAATCTTTGAATACCTGGGCAGAAATGGAGCACTCCACAGCAGTACTTCTGACAAGACACAGCTCCACAGAGCTGACCCCGCTGTGGCAGTTGTATTTCTGACTTTAGAACCCCCACCTGTGCCAGGAGTGGAACACCTGACCATCCTGTCCTTCAAGAGGACCCTGGGCAACAGACTCTCTGTGCTGACTAAGTCAAAGGCTGTGTTTTTCTACAATATCAATTTTTTCTACAATATCAATGAAAGTATACAATTTTTCATTGCCATAGGAAAAGCTATACCTGCATTGTTTCTCATGCCTGCTGCTTCTTATCCTCACATCATTAGCTCCCTTGTATTTAGTCAACCTCTTGTCAGCTGCACAACAAAGGATTTAAGATCCAAAGTGGATTAGAGCACACCACATTTGGGGAAAAGAAAAAAAAAAAAGAGACAAAAAAAATCATAATTAAAAAGGAGATTAATTAATTTTAAAACAGTTGAATAGTCCCAGAAACCTTATGGATTTTAAAAATCATCCTCACAAACTTCTTAAACAGTGATAACAATAATGACTTGTCTTAACTGAAGCTCTGTATAACAGAACTGCAATGAAAGAAAAAAAAAGCAATAGCTGAATGCTCCTTGGAACACCCAGGAGCGACCCATCATCTAACTGAGTCTGACATGTGGGTTCAGAGATTGGAAAAGAGACTGCCCTGCATAAACTGTGTGTGCACCAGCCAGGAGGCACTGTGAGAGGGTCGCCTGGTTTACCCGTGCCAGACCTGATTGGCCTGCTGAGAATGCTTTGCTCTCAGGCAAAGTGCTGGAAGGGTTCTGTCAATTTTACTGAATTTATTTTAAAGGTCTTTGAGACATAATTTCTCTCTCTTTTCTGGAAGGCAATTCGTTCTGTGGTTAATTGTGAGCATAGCTGAATAGTTTACATTAGGCCTATAGCAATATTAGGGCAAAGGTTTGTCAAAGAACAATGTAGCTCCTAGAAATTGAAGGTGCCTTATTGTAAATACTGGAGGCAAAAAAAAGTCCCAAGGCAAAAGATTTGATGAACTGGACAAATCCTTTGTCACATAACTATCTGCAGCATTATTTCATGCAGTAGAAAAAAATACTTCAGAAATCTGGGTAAATGAGAGATACAAAGCCCTCACTCACAGTTTTGGCTTTTCTATTCAGATTAAAAGATTGAAGTGTTAGAATGATCACATAAAAGTTTTTTATTTGGTATGTGGCAGATTATCCCTTTGCCAAACAAAAATACATAAAGATTTCTGCAAAGACTCCATCACAGCTTGGCAATAAAGAAAAGCTGAGTCTTTGAGGTGAGAGATATATGAAATTACTGCATGGAGTGACAGAAGCAAACCAGGAAAGGATGTGCTACTTATCAAGATTTTCTGTACTTCCTCTTTGCAATCTAAATTACATTAGGTCTTCTCCAGGCCTTGGACAGATGAACTCTATAAAGGAATAAAGATGTCAAGCACAGACCCTAACTTTGCAAACAGCTGCAATGGTTTAAGAAGTTCTTAACCTGGAATTGTTTCTTGGAACCTTTCTTCTGGGGATACTTGCTTCCCAAGCTCTTCTGCTGAACAGATGGGATCACAGAAGCATTTTCTTTGGAGCATTTAAAGAGGTGATCTGAGTTAATTTGCCTGATTTTGCCTGAACTGCATGATGAAAAATTCACCTCTTATTCCACTAGAGCTGAAAAACCTCTCAGATCCAGCTGGTGCATCCATGCAGGCCTGAGGCTCCAGCTGGCTCTGCAGGGGCAGGTCAGCCCTGAGTTTTAACGTGCAGTTCACAAATTCACCCTCGGTCACTAGCAAAGCAGAATAAAACCCTGATTTTGTTAATCAGAGATCATTATCTTGGTTCAAACACTGCACATCATTTAACTGTTAACAGTTTTGTCCTTTGGCTCTGTCCCTTGAGTTCTTCTGTTTCACACATGCAATTATTTTCCATATATATAATTGGTTTTGAATCTCCTCGAATGACAGTGAATATTGCTTCCTTCTTAGACCATCAGTTATACTAAAATTAGCTCGTCTTAAAACCATTGACACTCACATGAAAAATATGTTTTTAATATAACTGTCATTGCTTACCACAGCTTGATTTTAACTTGGGATCTATAATGATCAAAGCATTTAGCTAATGACAGCATGTCCAAAATTACCAGAATAATGTAATATGCAATGCCTGATTATATATTTTTAATGCTTATGGTTTTTTTAAGTACCCTTACAATAAATAAGGACCTCAAGAAGAAAAGAATAAAACATATTTCAGTCACATAAAAAGATACTAAGATTGCCTTTTCTTTCTTTTGGCTTCAGACTGATTATGAAAGCGACATCAGTCAGGTCTTTGGGTGCTTCAGTAGCCAAGCAAACAAGTTTCTGTTTGCAGCTGTGCCAAGCAGAACAGTGCCATCTAGTCGTCTGTGAGGCAGTGATTCCCAGTGCTGTGCTGTGACCTGTCCGAGTGTGGGCTGTAGTTCTCCAACAGGTCAGTTCATTGCTGTTATGACTTAGTTTTAAAGAGGGCTTTTTCTAAATTGCTCTTATATCAGCAGCAATGAGATTGTTTCAGACTAACTTTTTTTTTGCACTTTGTGGAATACCCTGAACACAAAGGAAATAGAGCTGAGAAACAGTTCACAGAATTTTAAATAGGTGATTTGAGTTATAATCATCATTGTGGTCCTGCCACCTGATAACACAAACTAGATTTCCTCCTATGAGCTTATATAAAATCCAATTTTTTTTTTTACCTTATTGGGTAAATTACATTCCTTTAGTTAGCAGTTCCCCACAAAACAATTTATTATCCTAGTACAGAAATTAGGAATACATTATTACAGAAGTATGGAGCACTAAGGGAACTTAACTGGTAATTCTAAAAGGCTGAAATAAAAGTTTCTGTGAAAAAGCCCAAAAGCTGGAATCACTCATGTTGACACAGGTAGAGATATTTATTTTTAATTACGGAAGGTGCAATACATCATAACAAAATTTTCTATGTAATTTGTAGTGAGGAAGTGACCCTGTGATTAAGTGTCAACACATCATTTTTTGTCAACTAGAGATGGACATGGTAGGAAATGAATAGCCCTTGCATGTTGCAAAACCATATTCAGATTGGAAATGTGTATAGAGATTAATAGAAAACCTACAATGCACAAAGTGATTTCTGCTCTCCTTTCATCTGGTTTAAGTTCAGAGAGTCTACTGGGACCATCAAATTCAGCAACAATGGAGTTAGGACTCAGATCCTGAAGCATTTATATTGTTTCCATCATCATGGTGCCCAGGAGCCTGAAGCCCTGCTTCAGACTTGTTTATCGCAACAAACATGACATAATAAACCTCAGATTTGACACAAGGTAGGGCAGTGCTGACTGCCATTGCTGAAGATGTCCAGTGAGAGCTTTTTGCTGGTCTTGGGGTGAGGCAACCCAAAGGCCTCCTTGAAAAATTAGGAAGTGCACAGTGGAAGGTGGTATTATGGGAATGGGAGCTCTGAGGCAACTCCTGACGCTGAGTAAGAGGTGGAATAGACAGAGGATGCAAGGAATCCAAGACACAAGGTGTATAGCTGGAGAGCAAAAAAAAGGAGAGTCTATGGAGAGACAGAGCAACATTGTTCTAGCCACAAGCCAAGAAGGTGCTTCTTGAATAAAAATTTTGATAGATACTATTGGGCAAGAAGACACATGTCAGAAACAGAAAAAAAAATTGTAACAGCAATCACATACTGAATCATAAAAATCCAGCCAAATATTTAGCTGCAAGATACTAAAAAATATCATAATTTAGAAATATTATTTAGAAAAACTGTTGGTGATTTGGAGTTCTTGCCAAAGGTGCCAGCTGTGTTGGGGACTTGACTGACAGGCTAGATGGAGGCGGTTTCCGTTGTCATGACCAAAGGTGCAGGGGACATAAACACAGACAGGACCAAATGCACACAAGCAAACTAAAGGGCAGGCAGAGCGGGAGAGAATTGAGAGCTGTTGGGAAGTCAGGCTCACAGATTTAAAGCCGTAGAGAGGTAGAAAAAGTTGATAAGCCCAGGACAGGCAGTGGCACTGAGGCGATGTGGGTGCTGGAGAAGAATCTAGTCATGAGGGGGTCACTCCCTGAGAACAAAGGCAGGTGTGTGGCCTCCATGGCAGCTGAGGAAGTTGTAATCGAAGCCATGGGCTGAGCTAAAGAGAAACCGTTGACCATGTGGGAGTCAAGTCAGCAACAGTCAGGTCAGAAAGCCCTGTCATTCCCCAGGTGAATTTGTCAGATTTTTAAAGGGGGTGCAAAACAATATCAAGACTGTGGTAAGCTCATGAAGTTCAGTGAGGGGTATAGACTGTTTTTTTAATTAAAGTGGGGAGAGCTGTAGCAAACTAGCTGATAATCCAGGGTATTCCTTCTAATGGACTGGAGGACAAGGTGGGAAGATCCCTGGGTATCAGGTAATAGCTGGCAGGCAGATAGGGCAGAGCACTTAACCATGGAAGCAGGTGGATGAGACCTCTCTGACATTTCTGCTTGAGTGGAGATGTTATGGCAGAAAGAATAGAAAGGATTTTGAAAGAAATTTCAACTTAGGCTCCAGACAGACTGAGCACTCTCTGTACGTACGTGAAACTCCTCTGTGAAGGCCTCAGATACAAAAGCAAACAGAATTGCAGCCCTGCACCCTGTGGAGGATTGATGGGTAGGTAAATATCTGTGACTGCAATAGGGATTTCATGTCCAAAGAGCTTTTTGGGCTATGAAAATGCGAATTTCCTAGAAGTAATTTTTCCCTACGTGTCTCCAAAAGGTGACAACCTCTTAAGTGGAAAGGGCAAACACAAATAGAGTCTGCCTTAGTCTCTGTAAGGATCATACGATAGCTAAAGAGCATGGCAAGGAAACAGCAAGACAATAATAGTAGTAATGAGAAAGTATGAATACACTAGTTTTACACATATATCTATCCAGCTAAGTTTGGGCACAAAGAGTGAATAGGGTGACGTCAGACTGGTGACCTGTCAGTAATGGGGTTCTGCAGGGCTGCATCCATGGCCCTGTGCTCTTCATCATCTTCATAAATGACTCAGAAGCAGGACAGGAAGGGATACTGAGCAAATTTTCAGATTATACAAAACTGGGAGGAGCTGTTGGCTCCCTCGAAGGCAGGGAGGCCCTGCAGAGAGACCTTGACAAATTAGAGAACAGGGCAATCACCAACCGTATGAAGTTCTACATCTGAAAGCGCCGGATTCTCCACCTGGCATGGGGCAAACCTGGATGTATGGACAGACTGAGGAATGAGATACTGGAAAGCAGCACCATGGAAAGGGGCCTGGGGGTCCTGGCCAGTGGCAGGTTGAATTTGAGTCAGCAGTGCCCTGGCAGCCAGGAGGGCCAATCGTGTCCTGAGGGGCATCAGGCACAGCATCACCAGCTGGGCAAGGGAGGGGATTGTCTCACTGCTCTGCACTGGGGCAGCCTCACCTCGAGTGCTGGGGGCAGTTTTGGGTTCCACAATGTAAGAAAGACATGAAACTATTAGAGAGCATCCCAATGAGGACAGTAAAGATGGTGAAGGGCCTTGAGGGGAAGCTGTATGAGGAGAAGCTGAGCGCACTTGGTCTGTTCAGCCTGGAGAAGAGGAGGCTGAGGGGAGACCTCATTGCAGTCTACAGCTTCCTCATGAGGGGAAGAGGAGGGGCAGGCACTGATCTCTTCTCTGTGGTCACCAGTGACAGGACCTCAGGGAATGGCCTGAAGTTCTGTCAGGGAAGTTAAGGTTGGATATTAGAAAAAGGTTCTTCACCCAGAGGGTGTTTGGGCACTGGAACAGGCTGCCCAGGGAAGTGGTCCCAGCACCAAGACTGACAGAGTTCAAGTATTTGGACAATGCTCTCAGGGACACGGTGTGACCCTTGGGGATGGTGCTGTGCAGGGCCAGGAGCTGGACTTGATGATCCTTTTGGGTCCCTTCCAATGCATCATATTCTATGATTCTGTGATGATACAAGAATCCTGAGATTATTCAGTCCTGTGCTTATAAGGGACCAAATCATCAGCTAGTGCAACTCTAATAATATCCATCAAGCAGCATGTAATTATATGCAGAGTGTATGAATCTTGTTCTTAGTTTTTTGTTGCTCATTTTGAGGTGAGGAATCTATTCTTTTTAGCAGGGACTATCATTTCATTCAGGAAAACAAGTAAAGAAAAGTACAGATAAGTCACTAATATTAATGGAACCTGCCTCTGTGTATTCACCATTCATAAAACACTCTCACTTTTTAACTCAGTAGTATTTGTTTTGTAATCCTTTATATTATGTGCTCTCAAAGTATGTTTTGGAACAAACAGTTGTTCACATAGTTGTTCTAAGCCATAACAACACAGATATGTTACATTAACAATTCTATTTTGCATTTAGACAGAAGTTGATTTATTTCAATTTGGGTGCCTTATACTTGGGGAAAAAATCAAAAATTATGTTTTCAGGTAGATAGTTATTTTCTTCTATTATGTTCTTTTGCAGATGGTGAAAATATTCCTCACAAAGATTTAGTAACACAAAGAGGTTAAATACATTCTTAGTTCTGAGATGGGCCAAGCACGATAAAAAGTCAGGAGGTCTGAGGCTTTGCAGCCATGTGTTACTGTAAAGCTGTAGTGTGGTAGCCATGCTTGTCTGGCCACCTGCAGATTTTATATAAGGGCAAACCTGATCCACATCACTCTTCAGTGCCCTCTGGTTTTCTTGGAAAGGAATGGGAGTGACCAGTCAGGGCTCTCCAGTGGCTCCTTCAGTCTTATCCTCTAGGTAGCTCTGTAACAAGGACTTACGTGGGTGTATAGTTCACATTGGAGAGTTCACATGTCCAGCAAGAGATTAAACTCACTAGTAACCTGTCAATATCCCTTAATCTTATAAACCTGTGGCTGTAGGTCTAATTAGATAGTGCTTCTTGTTCTGCTCTGTAAAAGCAAGTGGTCTCTCGGTCAGACTATATCTGTGATATATTTCATTGCTTTGTTTTCTTGCTGCTGTATTATTTATGGTCATGATCTTACTAGATATAGTAAATTCAAATGGAAAAATTTAAGGACCACAGACTTGACAGAGGAAAAAGTACTAAAAATTTCATGAGTAGCCATATTCTGTACTGAACCAGTGTCCTGTCATGGGCTTGCCTCCTGGAAATGCTGCCTCTTCAGTCATAGATTAAGTTGAAGGTTTACTACTTTCAAGAACAGTGCTGTACAAACCTTCTCTGATTTAGCCTGAAAACCTTTGATCCCAGATATGCAGACTTAAAGGTGAGGGTTGATCTTGTTGTTACCAATGGATGTGGGAGTTTAGATAAGTCCTTGCCTTTTGCCTGGGCCTCTGGCAGCAGGCAGTAACTTTACTGAGGCAGCCAGCACCCCAAAACCCACTCTTGGTTCGCAAGTTCTTTAATAATGGCTGATTCGTCTATTATAGAATGAATTATTTATTTAATAGACAGAAAACTAACAGACATAAGACTTAGCACAGACTATATACTACACAGGAATAAGGACAAAATTGAAAAAGAACTACTAGTAGGTTAACATACAGTGCACGATAAGGTACCGTCCCAATTACAGCTAACGAAGAAATTACTAACATACAGTGCACGATAGGGTACCGTTTCAATAACAGCTAGCGAAGAAATGATATAACCAGGAATCAATGTATCTTACCATCCAATTGCTGATAAGGTACACGTCCTTTCACTCAATCTTCGAAGAAGTAACCTCAAAACCTGCATCCAGATTCTGGGGAGAAGTTTCCCACAATTTCAGGGTGTGTGTGTAGAGGCTTCTGCCTCTGTGACAGTTCGTGTACCTTTTATAGTTTGTAAAACAGTGTCTCTCAGTCAGAAACATGTCCTTTATCTTTTCCCCACATCGGCTTTCTAGACTAAGGTGTGGATTCTTAGCTGATGTCTGAGTCCTTTTGGTGCCAGGGATGACCCCCTGCTGGGCCTTTCAGCCTCTGGGTTATCTCTCTATGCACCAGCTATCTTGTAGAGAGAGAAGTGGGGGGGGGTAGATGTCCTGCCACACTTGTGCTAAGAACTGGGGGCAAAAGCGGACAGTCCTGGTTTCATTTCCTGCCTGTGCCTCAGACTTCCTATGTAACTCAAGATAAGCTATTAAGCTCTTTGTTCGTTATTTCATGCTCTGTCAAACTGAAATACTAATACTTCCTTTCCCTTTGTATGCTCTTATTCTTGCCTAATAAAATATTACGCTTTCGTGCTCAATGTAGCTGGTGCTGCATTTGTGTGTTAAGTAAATAAGTACATGAATACAGAACTCCCTTTCTTCATGTCTATGCATATTCAGGACTTGCTCATAAATGCAAATTCGTCTTGAATGTAAGTACTTGCACAGTCTGCGTTTTATATTCAAGTTTGGATACTGATCCGGAGTAATTTCCAACTGGACTTGATAAATAAGATATCAGTTTTCAGGACCTAATAGTTCAATCAGAATTAAGCTAGTTTTTTCTTTATTTAGTGTTCATCATCAAATAATGAGGAAGGTTCATTTTGCCATATACTTCCATTACTTTGGTTATTTGGTTGGAGTCCTTAGAATCTATTTCTTCCAGATTTCTAGTGCATTATACTGGAGATCCAGTAACTTTGTAAATCAAGAGGTTATTCCTCTCTCTTTGCTTTCCTGGGAACTCTTAGCTAATAAATTTTTAATGTAACAAGCAATCAACTTGGAACTCTTGACTGGTATTTTCATGACAAACTCTACCAGCTGTGAATGCCCAGGCTGCACTTTATGATTTTTCTCAGACAATTTCCTTACAGTCTTAGAATGCTAAGTAAAAGATTTATGGCCTATGTTAGTTGAAAATTCATAACAAATATCACTATCAGTTAATGAATAGAAATACGTTTGGATCTAAGGTTGATAATGGGACTAAGCTGAGAAATGAAGTAGTGTTATTTACATCTCTTTACAAAAAACAACAGAAATTAAGATCTTTATCATGTATCCTGACTAATCCAAACTTGAGTAAATAAATGTATTCTCTCCCCAAAGTCTTCCTGCAGTCTCAGTGGCTAGGACTTTATGTGCTTTAATCCCGAACAGCTGTGTAGATGTTCATTTGTACTAAAACATGCTGTATCTTAGAACTTAGCTGTAGATAGAGGGATTGATGCAAAGCATTGCCATTAGGGCAAATCATACCTCTTAGCTGTGTCAATGACAAACTGTCAGCTTGTGCCAAAGAGTGTGAGAGAAACAGGGTTGTGTGTCCCACTGTAGTTTTATTTTGGAAAAAAAGGTGCTTGTTGGCTCTGATCATTAAAACAATGAAACTTTTTCCTATGGTTAGGATTGAAGACATGTTGGTCCATGAAAAATGCTGTATGTTTTTCTTTTATTAAGCACGGGCCTGGTCTGTTGGTGGCATATAAAAATAAAAATGTCTAAATTTCTCAGCTCTTGAACCTAAGAAATGAAATCAGTAGCTATTGATCTTCTGTATGTCTTGCCTTTAAGGTTTCTATATTAGATTTTTATAATTTTATTTGCTTAGATGTTTTAAGGCTTTGCTAATACCTACCTGCTTTGTTTGGCAGATATCAAGCAGCAACTAGTGTCATGCAGGCTACTAATAAAGCTTAGTTTAAAATGATTACTCTGTGCTGCAAGTATTGTTAAAAATTTTCTTAATCCGAAGCGCAGGATGCATCTTGTTTTACATGTGATAGAACTGCAATTCAGATTGATGTAGCTTTATTTTATTCTGTTGTGAAAGCCATAACCTCTGTCCTGTTCCTCATCACATTTAGAATCTTAGTCCATGAAAGATGCCACTATAGGTTTAGATATCGTTTTTTTCAGTTTTCTGTAGTGCAGGTAACCTCCCTGAACTCAGGTGCTTCCAACAGCAGAACTGTGTTGGGGAGAAGGCAAAGGGCCTCCAAGACACTGCAAACGTAGTCATCCCTCTTGGTGCAAAAAGGCACTAGACCAAGGTAAAGAGATTATGCCATAGCAGCTTTTGGATTGGGCTGATGCTGTGCAACTGTTTATGAGGGGGAATAGTTAAGACATCAGGTAGTGAAAAATGGTGATTATCATATGCTTAATGGGAACCAGTGCTGGGGAGACGCCTTCAGCCAGACAGCCAATAAATCAAAATAATAAAAGAGTCCTTTTCCTCTCAAGTCACAGCCTTGTCTTGTCTCTTGTACAACCACATTAAAAAAAATTCTGATTTAATATTGCAACTCAATATATACAAAACAGCAATGAAATAATCCAGGAAATCCCCAAGAGGCCCTTTGACCAAAATTAAAACCAGCTTTTTTTTATGGGAGTATTTTTTCTGGGAAGTTGTTTGGTTGTTTTGAGGTTTTTTTTTCTGAGAGTCTAGCACTGTAACAGAAGCCTGGAACCAATCTGAACAATACATTAAGTATTCCTTCCTGTGTATAAAGCAAAAGCATCTCTTTTGTGTGAAAAAAGTGTGAGGCTTCCTGGACTATCCCTCAGAACTTTGCATCTCCACTACTCCATCTAAGTCCACTTCGGTATTTGGAGCCTGCCCATTTTGAAGTTACTCATGATAGCTGTGTGCTGGATGAGGAATTGGCATTATATTGTCAGAAATGCTATTTAGCTTTGCTGTGATGTACTTTTTGGTAGCCTTACCATCTGCAGGTATATAAAAGTAACACCTGTTCAGTGAATTCAGAATAAGGACAGTTTATGGAGGCAGCCACACAGAACATTACAGAAACTATCTAGTCGCCTGGAATATTAAAAAGAACATCAAGAGATAAAACACTAATCTTATTCAAAACTCCTACAGCACTGAAAAGCAGACAATAGCACTCAGGGTTTAGGAAAAAGATTGATCTTTCTGACAAAGGACAGACATCATTAAAAATGCTCGAAGTTTGGGCCAGCTCCACTGAAATTTAGGGAGTTTCTTTGAGTTTGCAAACACAAAAGTAAAGAAAGAAATTAGCCTTCAGTTTCTAATTTTTTAAAATAGTCTGGTAAATGGATGCCTGTTCCCTTCTTCTTTACCAGAGGGCTTGCTTTCTATTTAGCTCACATTTCATTTCTTAGTGAATCGGGTACTTCTTGAAGAGACAGAGCTTTATCTTCTGCTATCCTCTGATTCACTTTGCTGGAATTAAATGTTTATGCCCATTAAATGCCCATTAATATTGTATTCTAAGACACATCTATTTTATGCATTCTATTTCCTTATGTTTACATGAGCTCACATGTTGAAACTTGCTACTCTAGTGTAAGTCTATAAACCATCCCCATGTCTTCTGAGATTTCTTTTCTCCCTTAGTTTTTAATACATTTTAATGCACTCATTATTAAACATTTTCATTGTATGAAGACCTTTGCTACAGAGATGCATTGCATATGGACAGGCACAGGTCTCCATTTACCATGATCAACATGTCAAATGCATCAGTGTGTAGATAAGTGTTTCCTAACAGAGTTTATGTTAAGCAGGACAAACTCTGTGTTGACTTGAGGTCTGTCACTTTAAAGCCTTATAAACATTATACATAAATACAGTCTTAGATCATTTAGCTGGCTAATAGCTTTATTATTTTGGTTTTGTGGAATAGGTCAACTAAAGGAAGGCTGTAGTTCCTCTGCCACTGTTTTTTACCACTCCTTTCTGTAACATAACAATTTTTCTATTGCAGGACTGGAAGAGGCACAGAGACCAGAAAACAGGCATCATTCAGGGGACCTGGTCTGCCAGAGTCCTTATGATTCTCACATTGGTTTTATTGATGTTGAAATGTTCAGTTTCCAGCTTAGGAACAGGGTATGGAAGAAACTTATCAATTTGCTTTATAAGATGCTGCCCCTCTTTGTGTTGGCTGATCTGTATCACTGGACTTTGGCTGTAGGCATGACAATTAAAAATAGAGGGTGTAATTAATTTCACACTCATGCCACTGTAGAAGGCAGCCACAGTAAATGGAGATAGAGTGATGTTCAGATTGGTTCCAGGCTTCTGTTACAGTGCTGGGGTTAGACTGTGGTTCTTAATTTCCCCACAGAGAAGGATGGAAACTTAAAATATTGGCTAAGTCCTTTCTTTCTCCCTTGAAAAGTGGGTATTTAACCACTTGGGGAATACTGGCAGAGCAGCTTAAAATTAGCCACAGCCTCGGTCTGAGGCAATGATCACAGAGCCATTGAGTAATTCAGCTTGGCATGGACTTGGGAGGTCATCTAGTCCTACAGTACAGTTGCAGAAAAACAAAGCACAATTGAGTTATACTGCTTTAGTACTGCTGCCTGAGTCAATACAAGAAAAGAAAAAGAAAAGAAACATTCAGAAGTTTTTATCTAAAAGGAATGACTTCTGTCATTTTAATCTAAAGTACTAATAATTTGTCAGTAGGTTTTCTCCGTATGCTCTGTATATATTGTAAAAATACGTATCAACAAATGATGCTGACACAATGGAAAAAAGAAAAACTGGAGCAAATTCTGACATTTAATTATTTAATTTTCTATATGACTGTAGGTTGTTGTGATAATACCACAGTCTAGAAAAGGAAGCTATCCCTAAAGATTTCTCCTTTTCGAAGTTAGGCACATATAATTATTGTATTATGAAGCATAATTATGGTACCCTCAGGAATTTTCCATTGTCTTTACAAGCAACCTGACAAGGAATTAAAAATTGGCATGAAATAATCCAATAAAACAATTTGCATCTGTTTTAACTCACTATATCAACTTAAATACAAAACTCTTAAAATATAGTTGTAATGCTCTTACAACAAATTATTTTACAATGTGCTCCTTAAGACTACATGTAGTAACAAATAGATTTATTCCTCCTTAGGGAGGTGGTCCTCTAAAGACTGAGAGATCATAGAGCTATCTAGTATAACACCAAATTCTGTTGCTTTGAAATAGTTTTTTTAAAGCTCATCTTTTTTAGATATGTAAAGTAAGGAGAACTTATTTTCATCACATCTCTTGAATTACCTACACTGAATTTCCTCTGCCATTTTTTTCATCCTGGGCCATAAGGTGTCTCTGCATCTCCTTATAGTGGTGGTTGTCTGTGTTGTCTTTTGTACCCTCATTAATCTCCACAATTACCATTGTCATATATGGATCCCATTATAAAAAGACATGTATGGGATGATATAACATATGCATATTGAAGGGCATGTATAGGAGACAAAAAGAACTGTGATCAACATCTGCAAAAATGGAGTTCATACTTGGTGGACCTGGGAAAGAGGAAGCTCTTCTCTCTCTTGTATCTTTCCCCTGTCCTAGTGTGAAGTTTCACTGAGTGACCTGGATTGAGCTGGGTTTGCACAAATTGCACTGCAGTGTGGATGCAAAAATAAAGAGGTAGGGGCACACACACATACAGTTGTGATTCTAGGCTGCAGCTGAACCCAGCTGCTGTGCTGTGCTGATTGGTCTGGGTGAGATCTTTGAGAGAAAAGCTGTGCTTGAGCCTCCTGTGATCCATATGCTTCTGCAATGAGTGCTGAGTGTCCACAAGCAGATGCTGTAGCCTAAGAGCCGGATCTTCCTCTTGAAGTCACAGCAGATGTAAGGAAGAGACTTCATTACCTGTAGCAACCCCAAGGATTTGTGGGCAAGTGCACATCTCTGGAGTGGTGCAGGAGCAATGGTTTGCAGTGTCTTCATGTGGCTAATGATACTGGAGATGAAGAAAGACAGGAAGAGGAGATCTTGAGGGGTGTGTGTATTGTGCTAGGGACATCAGTTGATGCAGTCGAGTGCCCCTGGCAGCTGGTAGACTTGCATTGATAGGTAGGGAGAACGACCCAGCATCATCCTATTTCTTTCTGCCTACACAACCTGCATAGTTAGGTGTGTGTTATCATTTATTCATGAGAGGGCTTCTCACCCTGTTTAAGTAAAACTCACTTCTACTGCAAAGGGTGCTGATGGCTAATCAGAGCACACACCTTACTTTGTGTTCCTTTGTCTATTCCAGCTCCCCAAATACTGCTGTTACTGTCACAGGTACTGTGTGAGCTCATTCAGAAAGCATCCTGGGACCCACAGTGCTAAACAAGGGTCTTGTTATTAACAGGGCAAACCACAGGCTCACTCCCTCAAACTTGTGCTCATTCTTGCCTTAATTCACCAAAGACTGTAAGCATGTGCTTAGTTTGAAGAGCATAAAGTACTCTTGAGTTTCTGTCAGAATACTAACATGGTTCCCATTTAACTTAGCTTTAAATGTTTTGCTGAATCAGGGTCAGAAGACACTCATAGGGACTGAACCCGTAGTGCCCAATGTTTTTCCATTCCTAGTTAGCTGATCCAGATGTGACAATATTTGATATTGCACAGCTGAACAAGAACATCCTTATTGTTCAATAGTTCAAACTGAAACATAAGGTGACCTGCAGGTGGATCACCCATGTGAGAAGTGTGTCATTTTTGCAGGACAGTGATACCTTCTAAGAATGAGACTTCTCATCTTCAGATTACGGCCAAATTACCAGTTGAGCAAAAGTAGGGGCTGAGCCACCATCCTTGTCCGGCTGAAAAGATTACTTCATCCTCTAAGGGTGTCATGCAAGCTGCTGTAACCATGGGCTAATTTAAATTTCTTATGATTTAGCTAAGATTAGTTCATCTAGTGACATTTAAATTTCTTTTGCTTGCAGTAATTTTGTTTGCAGAATGTTGCAGATAACAGAAATGGCAGATTATGTAAATAGCCATTTATAAACAGCAGCTTTTTTCAAGCCATTGTTCTGAACATCCTACCCAAATTGCCTCGTACATGTCCCTCATTTTAAATATGTGTGTCTGTGACCAGACATTTTGCTTCAACAAATTTTTTTAAGTTTCACCTGTCTCCCAAAGGGTACATTAGTTAAATTAAAATTGCTGTTGAAAGCCAGTAATTTCATCAAACAACAATAACAAAAATGCTCCTGTGCAAAGGGCAAAAGATATAACCCAGCCATCTGCTACAGTCAGCAGCAACAACATTGCCAAGTGTAAGAAAGAACTGGTAGTACTTGAAGTGAGATTGCCAAACAATTCACAGGAAAACCGTACACATACCTTTATTTTTCATTATGATATTTGGAAGCCTTTTCTAATTATAGAAAGGAGGGTTTGAGATAAATATTTAAGCTGAATATTCATACAAATCCTAGCAGTAAACTCTGCATCTTTCCACGTCTCTGATTCATGCAAGTACAGTGCTGTCACCAGTAAGCAGTGCTGTTCGGTAGGGACTTTGTTGGGGTGGCATAAGCACTTGCTGCCAAGCACAGGGCTTTGCAAATCCTCCTTGAAAGAAGAACCCAAGGAGGAATTGCTAAGTATGGTTTCTGTTTAACCACTAAAATTTGAAGTGAAAAGTTTTAAAAAAAAAAGAGAGAAAGCAAAGGAGAGGATGGATTTGCTGAAAAGAGATGATACAAGCTGAAGGCCAAACATAAATCCTACTGCTAAATGTCAGTGGAAAAACATGAGGAAAAGCAGCATTTCCAGTTGTATTACTGAGGGTAGATAAGGGATTGAATTAAGCCCTGCTTCTCCAGTGGTGGTGAGGGTGCTTTAAGCTGATGTGGCTTGTGTGAATGCTTGATGGACGTCTCCCAGCAGCAGCAGGTCATGCCAGCCCTGCCAGGTATGAAGACTACTTTCCTCCTGGAGCTGCAGTACAGGTTGTACCAGTGGGTTGGGCTTTTGCAAAACTCTCTCTGTATTGCTCCTCTCTGTGTCTTCGCTTTCTGGATTAGTGAGTGATTTTCAGAAATACCGAGATTGAAACAGGAGCCAGAAGGAAATAATTTTGATGTGAATGGGATTCTGCTGGTCTTTTTTTTGGTCAATTAATCATATTCAGCTTGATTTATTTTTTTTCTGGATTAGGTCTTTCAATGTCTGACTTAGAGGGAATCAAATGAAAAATATTTGAAAAATGCAGAAAAGTAGCTGAAAAGTGTTGTCAAAGTTTGTCATAAATGATACAAAGTATATATTGCATAAATAAATGGTAAGAAAAAGAAGACAAAGTTGCATGAAGGGTGAACATGCAATTAACATTGAAGTAATTTAAACCCAGTGGTCACTGATGAATATATAAGTATATCCACAAACAACAAAAACTTTAAATTGTGTAATGATTATTAGTAACTATTATTGATGTATCTCTAAGGTATTTATTATAATCAGATTGTTTAATTTATTAATAACTACTATCTTAAAAATTGCTATAATGTAAGTACGTTTGTCCCTTTTTTCAAGAAAATGTCTACTATGTGCTTTCATTGCTCAAATATAAACAAATGGTTTCTAAAACATGTACAAAATATTGGATAACTACTCAAATAAATTCTTTTATATTTATGTTTGAGGTAACGGAATTGCATGGGCACTTCAATTTATTTAATGGCAGATGCAGGACAACAAATTCAACTATGTATAAAGCTGTAAAGCTGTATGCATAAGACAGCTATATACATAAGACAAACCAACTAGGGGGTCATTGAATTTTTGAGAGGGGAGGGAAGGGGGAAGAAAAAACAAGATTGTAATGTATAAACTATGACTATCCACTTTACATGGATCTGACAAGCGTGACCAAATAAGAGAGCGTGAACATGGAGAGAGAGAGATGGAAAGAGTTAGTTTGAGAGGCATTTAATTTTCTCCGAGTTCCATTGAGATAAGGATGTGGATGGAGTACACTCCATAGAAGAGAGCAGTTCAACAGCAGCACTAGAAGCTTCCTCCATACTGCATTTATTAGCATGAAAACTGGCTTTCTACCATCGTGACTGTGAGTCATGGCTGTTTGAAAACTGTGGCAGCCCTGTGGAGTGTTTTGGTCAAGTCCTGGGGCAGCACAAGCTCTCAGCACAGATCTCATGAGCTATTTGGAGGCTGCAGTTGTTGCAGAAAAAGCACAGGGGAAGCTGCCAGCCCCACAGTCTGCCCCTTGCATGTGGGATAAACACACAGAAGGGAACCTGCTACACAGTTTCTGGGTTTTGTCTCTCCAGCCAGGGAGAAGACATGGTCTTATTGCCTTAGAGAGTCCGAAGGCTTAAGCAGACTGATGCGAGGATGAGTAGAGGTATTTTTTGAGGGCACGTCCGGTCAAAGTGGGCCAGCGAGGACTAGCAAAAAGGCACTGCATAACAAGGGGGGTGGTCTTTTCTCTCTCTCATCCATCAGAAGGAGATACAAGGATGTTTTAGACACTGTCTAGCTCTCAGTTGGAAAAATGTATCTTGAGGAACTGAAGAGAGGGATGAACTCCCAGACAAAGGAGCTTTCAGGGGTGATAGCTGGTGGCAAAGGAAAAAAAAAAGATTTTTGAGAAATGAAAGGATGTAATAGCAAGGCTCATACGCTGTGCCTGCAGCTTTTGTGCTGCCCACTGTCCAGACCTCCCCAGATCATTGAGAGGACAATGTCCATCCTGTTTTAGAGAAGAACATGTAAACAGGTAGGTGTGTGCCTGCTTCGGACTTTTTTAGGGTGGCCAAAGGAGGTAAGCCAGTGACAGGTGTGATTGGGTGGCTGGTTCGTGACTGTGTTGAAGTCATCAACTAATATCCATTACAGCCAAAAGATGGCTTTGACTTTTAGCTACTTTTAGCGTAACAGCTAGCTCCTAGTTTTGATCTCACGAGTCTCTACTTTCCTAATATCATCTCCAAGAAGATGCTAATCATACAATTTCAGAAAAAGGTAGAGTTCATTATGAATTCTATTCAGTTAGTTAAACCATTTAAATAAATTTCCACTATCATGCCATTTCTTACTGTAATTTTCAGAAAAATGTAAAACAAAGTTCAAAATGTTTTTTAAAAATACGCAGAAATACTTAATAATAATTTATTTTTAAAACTTTTCAAAACTTGGGTAGTCTGGGATGAGCTATTTTATGTAAATTGCATGATATTTTCTCTCTTTTGATAGAATTTGAAAGAAAAGGGCTGAAGTTGAAAGCTATGTTCAATACCAGAAGTATATTCCGGTACTGAATAATAATATTCTATATTTGGTATTAACTTTAGAGAGGCTATCTGCATTCCACACACATTCCTGAGATTTCATTAGATTGTTAAATAAATACTTGAATATATATACACACCTTTAAAAGGTCTTTTGCAATCAAATCCTCTATAGCTCCATTCAAACATATCTATGGTCTTCAAAATTTGCTTTTTTTCTCTCTTTGAGGTTAAGTACAAAACTGGATCCTGCTTGTCTGAAAAACAGCAGAAAATCTCTTTCCTAGCTTACCTCAAAACTTCTTTAATCTTTTTCTCCCCACTTCTTTCTCAAGTCTCTTTCAGAGGGTATTTTTTTTCATCTTCTCAACATGATAGGAATACAAAACTCAGTTTGGGGATCTAAATTAGAACTTGGTAGTCTAGGTGTCTCACCAAGAGAAAAAAGCAGAGAACTCCAGAGAATAATGCAATCCTCTAAATAAGGCTGTAAATTAGTTGGTTAACCTAATTGGTTTACCTAAGTCTAAGTTGGTTCTGTAAGTGCTCTACCCTGGTGACTCCCTGACTTTTGGCTGAATAAAAGATGTTATGAATACTTATGGAGCAAACTTGCAACTGCAGCATCCTTTTTGATGCTCCTGATTTAAAGTTTATAGGCAAGTTTTTATTCATATCCTGTGCACAGTAGGAGTTGTATGAAAAATAACTGGGAGCATTATGCAATTTAGGACTTAAAAACTTTTGATCAGAACTAAAATAAGTAAAATCTTTAAATATTACTATTAATTTTCTGTTGTCTGCCTCACTTTATCCACTTTGCCTTCACCAAGATAAATTGTTTTCAATTTCGTAAGTTCCTGTGTTATTACGTAATGGAAAGATGAGATCTGAACTGCAGCATCAGAGTACTTTCAAAGTAGAATTGGTTATTAGTGAAATAATTGTCTTCATAATTTGCAACCCTTTTGTCTGTAGTCTATGTATATCAGTAACATCACTAAGCTTGGTTGGCAATTTATAGATTTTCAGTTGTAGAGAGACATGGTGATCAAGTAATTTAACCACTTGACTTACTAAAGCATATAAAAATTTAAAAATTCAGCAAGAAATTTTAGCACTAAATCAGTTTTTTTCTCTTTAAGCTATAGTGTCTCTTTTTGAATGATAATTCCAATGTAAAGTTATCAAATAATGGAAAATCCCTTACAATAGCTTCATAGGCTGCATAATTGCTTCTTTCTTACCACAGTGATTTTCTGAAATGGAATGTATCTTGTCCCTCTGAAAGTATAATTTAATAATTGCTGGGAAAACTTGCATTTACTTTCAGCTGATTGTATATGCTTTGTTTCCAAAGTTAAGTTTACTTTAAAAACACCACTTAGGTAGTGTGTAATTCCAACCAATTGCCAACCATTGCTGTTCTAGTTAATTCTAATACTATTTAAGTGAACCTGTCACTCTTACACTGTATTATTGTAAGAGATCACCAGCAGAAGTCTGACAGTCATGTTGGTTCCCAAGGCAGAGTAGTCTCGTAAGTTTTAGTAAAAAAATTTAAAGAAGAAGTTACTCGATAGTTTGAGGACAACATTAATTAGCTGTATAGACCTATAACGATTCTTTGAAAATTAAAAATTCTTTCAAAGTAGTAGATATTGCCTGCAGCTGCATGAGCTTGGAGCCTGCTCTCTCATTCTGCACTGACACTGCATCCCACCACGGCACTTGGGATAAGGAAGGGTGTCCCCCTGCGCTGGTGCGCTGGGGTTTTTCAGCAGCATATGAAAGTACAGTGTAAATGCCAGCTACAGCTGAGACACCGTGGCTCCCCATTACCCTCTAAGACTGTGGCCCAAGACCAGCCACTGGGATGCAGATGTCACCTGCACAATTCCATTGTCTGCGGTTGATGCTGGAAGTGACAATGTGCTGTGTATGCAAAAGCAGCTGTCATCCTTGAAGACTACTAGGTATAATTGCCAAGTTTTCTCATTCTGTCTATTCTGAGGGTGCTAAGCTCCCTATTCTTTCAAGTAACCACTGAAGCAATGACACAGGAGCAATGTCTTGTCTTGTCAATGTCTTCTTCTGTGAACCAAAACAGCACTTTCTCTGTGCAATGCACCTTAGTTTTGGATCTCAAGGTCTGTTCTTTCCACTTTATGTTTCACTAAAAATACATTTTCTGCTAGTTGAATCCAGTGGTGAATTTTGCTGATGCACAAGCCAAAGTGAACTTATGTCTCTACTATTTTATCTATATGGTCTATCAGGCTGTCTATAAAAGCTATTTGCTTGTATGGTCCCTGTCACACAATTTTGTCAGCAGAAAAAAATTGAGGGCAGAATTTCTTTTACTATTGGGAACTATAACATAGGATAATTCAGAAGTCACAATAAAACCTCATGGATGTTCTCTGAAATGTGCTGGGGGTTTATTGCTGTCTAAAGAATGTCAGTTTTCTCCTGTCCCCTGAGTAAGCAGATGGGACTCTGAATACTGAAAGAAATGGATTCTTTAGATTTAAAAGGGACTATAGTGAATAAAATGGTATTAGAGCACAGCTTGATAGAGCTCTAAGCTGAAAGGGAAGGGAGAATGTGGTTGTCCTATGAGTATTTCTGACTTATACAGCCCCTTAGGCTGTGCTAATAGGGAGGAAAATGGGTACAGCTCTCTCTTGTTCACCCCTTTCAGAATAAGAAATGCAAAGGCAGTGCAGCATTCCCCTGACAAAGCCTCGGAGGTGGTTACAGAGTTAAGGACAGAAATGCTGTTTCCAGGACTGAGTTATCTAGTCTAACCTTGTGGTATCTGCTGGTGTGAATGTTTTATTACAGCTGGTAAAACTACGACTTCCCTTCCCCTCAGCCTCATTATTGTTTGAGAGATGTGGTGGGAGGCAATGTGAACAGAAGCAACCTTGTTTTCATGCTTCTAACTTGATACAAGTGCTGTTCCACAAGGTCTGGCTGGTGGAAAGATTGGCATTATCTTTAAATGACAGTTCTTATCTCTAATATCAGAGGGCAGAGTTTTTCTCTCTTATTCTCTCTCATCTGTAATTTCTGAATTGATTTGCCACAGAGGATAGTAATCCAGGAAGCCTCCCTACTTTCTGATACCATCTTCAGGATCAGTCCTTAGATATCTCTTTTGTTATGACAATCTACATGTTAGATCAGCCAGCTGCTTTCACTGTGGTTTAATGACAGAAGGAAAAAGCAGCATCTGTTTTCTGCTGGGGATGTGCTATGAAGTCTCTTGACATGCAGATCCCATCAGCAACCCCACAGGGCTACCCAGCAAATCCTCTCCAGATAAACTGAGGAGCCTGAAAAACATCCAATAGAGGAGCTTCAGCCTGTTTTTCAGGCAGGAGCATCCAGGGTTTCACTCTGTCACAGAGCTGGGACATAGTTGGTGTGTGCCAGGAGCTCCTGGGCTCTCTGCTCTGGATGTAGTCAAGAAGACTGTGATCAGATGAGTGATTGCCACTTCCAACAGGAAAAACTGAGAGGATTTTGAGTGTGTATTTCTCTATCCTATTTTTCTTTTAAACTTTGCTTTTAAATGATTGATTTATATTGCATAACATGACTCATTATCTTTTTCAGTGCAAGGTTAGACCATCTGATTATCGAGCTTACTGCTATGTGGGACTCTAGATCCCCGAGGGTCTTCATCTGCCAATAATCTTAATTGCAATTCACTGTAATTGACATCTTATCTATTTTCTCTACTTTTTTCTACTTAGAAAATTCAAAATGCTGGCAAGTTAGCTTTCGTAGTTGGTGAATGTAATAATTAAGGAGGAACTGGCAGTGAATAACACTTTATTCTCCTGTGAATTTTAGTTGATCTGTCACTAAAATTAATGACATCTTGGTTGTGCCAGCCTCTGCTCGGCTGAACCTTTGTGCCAATCATTTGGAGCAGCATGCTAGCTATGATTTAGTACTCCTCTTTTCTTTGTTGTGAATTCACACACAGTAGCACTGAACATACAGTTCAAAAACCATACACTTAAAAACTGTGTGATAGAGATATCTACAAGATCAAACAAAAGTATGGGGTGCTTCATGCCATGCCTAATTAGATCAGAACTCCTTGCTCTGGAATATTATGGATGTTTGAAAAAGATTCAAGATGAGCATGTGTTGGTTCGTGGTAGAAAAGCACAGCGAGAGTAATTAGACATTGGGAAATTGCCTTTAGTGAACGACAGAAAATTTCCATTTTCTCTAATGAAGTTTGGCAGGATATTCTGCTATATACTTTTTCCTAGGCTTTTTCTTTCAGGCACTCTTGCAGGTTCCTCAAGCCCTGGTCATTGCCTATGGAGTTAGAAAGAATCCAGAAAAAATTAAGGAAGAAGACTGGGAATGGGAATGATCAGGGAAACATTAATCTGTTACAGGGTTTTTTTACGAGGAGTCATGGTAGATCACTGCGCCAAACTGACTTTGAAGTTTTATGTGGTAATTTTTGCTAATGTTACAGAAGCAGATAAAATCCCACACATGATTGAAGGAGAGGAATGCAAATGAGGTATACAGCGGTCGGGACAGGGGAGTAAAGAGGAAGCTGACTCAGAAGCAGCCATATTTTGATGTTATTCTGAGAAGGGGAGAAGGGGTGGGCTTTGCTCCTTTTCTGAGAAGGGAGGGTTGTTTTTCTTCATAGGGGCATAAAGAAGAGAAAAAAATTATATTTTAAGAGGATGTTAAGGGAATTGTAAGCTTGTGCTTAAGGGAAGCTTAAGTTTAACCTATAAGCATGCCTTATTACTGTAGAAAGGTTGGAGTAAGAAAAGGGATCTGCACTGCCTCATGGTAGTTTGTGCAGTACAGGTGCGTGTGTGTTTGTAAATTTACATTTATTGCTTATCCACTGGTACAGGATATGCATATATAGAGATATATGTATGCTTGTGCGTGCATTGTATTGCACTTGATATACAAAATCAAATGCATGAGAAAATATCCAAGATGGACTGGATCTGAGGTGAAGCACGGTGGCTTGTCTCTGATATGAGCCATGCAACAGGCTTCAGAGAGAGGCCAAGGCATATAGTGTTGGCAGGAAGAGGATCATGTTCCTTCCATCATACCAAGGCCTGTCCGATCTGCGGAAAAATAGAAACTGGATAAGCTTTCAGAGAGAAGGTTTAACATCCCTTCTTACATTTCTATTTTTTTGTGGTGGCATTTCTGGATATTATTGCAAATTATGCCTACTGTGTATTTAAATGCTTTGTCCTACAGTCTGACTTGGGAAATGGTTTCAGTGCAGGGCTTGACAAGGCTGGCAGAATGAGAATAACCTGTCCTTGATAAGGGAGGGTCAGAGAGATAGGGCACAACAGTCTTGTAAAATAGAAAATTCTTGCTAGTTCCTACAGATGAAAAACACTGGCTCTGTAACCATAGAAACATGATGGGCCAAGGATGATGTTGAACTCCTGATGAATTTCTTTTGTTTAGAACAAAATGCTGTTTGGAAGAAGAGCTGTATTGTAGATAAGGTGAAATAATAAAGTATTTTTGCTTTCTGTACTTACTTCCCTCTTAGGTTTTGGAATACTTTATATAGTTCTTATTATACCACCATACAGGAAAGGAAAGATGTACCCAGGGAAGCAAAGATCAGTTCCCTGAAGCCACAATGCAGAAATAGGAATAAATCCTAACTCTTCTCTGGTTAATCAATAGAAATAACTAAAATGTTTGCAAACAGCTTTTTGAGGGATCCAGTGAAATTTAATTGAGATGTGACATGATTTCCTGACAGAAAGCAATATACTCAGCCCTGCTTTTTGGCTACATCTGTATTATTGGAGATGTGTTATATGCCTCTGAACTACCTGGTCTAATATAGCCAAACTCTGGGCTAATGCTTTGATTTGTTGCCTAAGGTAAAGGCTTCTCTTTCTGCTTCTATGATTTTTTTTCTTGTGATATCCCACATATATAGATATACTTGGGCTAGTTTGATATCCCTACCCTGCTTCAGTCACACCATTAATAGCGTAGAGATGTAGCTTGAATGTTTCACTGTCCATGACAAAAAAAAGACATGCTATAAAATCCAAACATGCAAGTTTCCAATAGTATTTTGGGTAATAACTCCTAAATACTCACTGAAAATTTAGGATAATGTTCTGCTCTCTCATAAAAATAATGAACTCTATTTACTTGGGGGTTTTTTGGTATAAATGAGGAAAAAAAATTTCAGTAGGAAATTGACAAGGTAACAGGAACACAATGAGTTGTAAGAAGGTGAGATTTGTAGAAATCTGGCCAGTCTTGTTAAATGTCAGTTGTCCTGCATGTTGATGTGAAGCAAAAGTCTCACCAATATGAAAAAATAGCAGTCAGCCCTAGTGAGCACTGGAGAGCGTATACTGGAATTGCAGAAAATAAATGGAAGATAAATGTGTTGCTTGTAATTATTTGCCAGAAATTTGGTCTATAGCTGGTTTCTGAAAATACCAGCAGTGCAAAGGCATTTGGTTTATAAGCCCATAATAACTGCACTTAATCTGTGTAAGAAATTCCTTCTGTGAAAGAAAATGTTGATCAGTGTAAGACTGTAAACAGTCCTCCTCCCAAGATGAAAGAATATGTGCGTATGCATAAATATTAAGGGCACACACCAAGCATCCACAGATGTGACATAGGATATGATGGCAATTAATGATATGGCAATTACAGAAGTAAGCAACAAGCTTAAATCCCACAGCAAGTAGCCTTTCAGTCAGTGCAGGAACTAATTTTTCATGCATTCAGATTAAAAGGGGGGCTTTTTCCTGTTGGAGTCATGCCGACTTGAAAGAATAACATTGGATAGTAATTTGTACTCCTGACAAATTGAGGCATCCTCTTGGACCTTAGCTCTGGGAAGGCAGCAGACCTTTCCTGACTGAAGGTGGAGAGAGTCACTCAATACAAGCACTCCATGAGATAAGGGTCAGGTTACCAAAGGCAAGAGAACTTCCAAAGCCAAAACAGAAGCATATAGTGAATTTTAGATTCAGTAGCAGCTCACGTTGGATCATTTGATCTTAAGTACTGGATTGCACTTTATGGCCATTTTAAACTCTGTCCTGCAGGAGTGTGGGGTTTTTATTTCATACTCTGTGGTTTTGTTACTGCTTTGTCAGATTCTCTTGAGGTGTTGTAGTTACTGAAATGATTAATAGGTAAAGAATCAAACAATTTCAAGCCTTTTTTTCATATCCAGTCCTTCAGTAGAGATCAGGGGTGTCAGGCCATTTGGACTATATGCAGTACACTCTGGGGTTTTTTTGGTCCTAGTTCAAACAGCTGGATTCTGCATCTGGGAAGAAATAGATTTATTATTTTTTTAAAACTAAATATGCCTATCATACTCTCTTTGAAGTGCTAATGGGAATAGAACGGAGAATTCGTTTTCTATTCTGATAGGCAAATGATTAAATCAGCCTGTCTATCCCTCTTCAACCTCTGAGCTGTCCGGTAGCCATGATGCTTTGGCAATGAAATGTGCTTTTAGAGGAGACATCTGATCTTGGGGGAGTTTTCCTTTGTACAGACACACATGTGAATCTTTCATAGCAAAGAAAATTGGTTCTGAGTACTGCATGTAGCTAAGTGGCTGATTAATTCTTTTGTGATAAAAGAGTTAAACCTCTGTAAATAAAGTGTTTGTTTTCTGTCAGGCATGAAAATATCACTCTGTCTTTTCTTTATCAGGTCTCTGAATGTGTATTTCCCAATGTACATCAGATATCCACTCTGACCCAGCATCTTGGCTCACAGGTGATATTTGCTCAAGATAGTGAACCTTTTCTACTGCTTTCTAAGAGACTTTCCTTTCATTTACATAATGCCCAGAGTTTTGGCAACAGTTCTTGAAAACAAATTCTTTTTTTCTTTTTTATGAGAAACATAGGTAGTTGATGCCAAATTTCAAACAGAATATTGAAAAAGAAACTGTTCATAGGAATATGAAGGAGTTTCACCTATGGAGTGCCATGTGAGACAATTTAAATCCTGAGATTAACTGCAGAACTGGACTTTGAATTGTGCCAGAGCAGGGAATTCTCCTTCCTGTGAAGATGCTGCAAGGGTAAAGAAGGAGCTTGTTTGAAAAACTAAGTGTCTTTAAATTGTAAGAGTAACTGCTCCTTGAAAATGTAAATTAATTTAAGAGAGTTGCTATGAGTTTAGAAATGATCAGCAGCAAGACGTGTGTGTGTGTCAGTGTGTATATGTAGGAGGCAAGCAAAAAGGGGACAACGAGGTGTAATTCAGACTCAAGAAATATCAGTCTGAAGGGGGCCAATTGCACTAATGAGTCTGACTCTCCCCCATCTTTTTTACTTCATCTTACTCAGTACAAGCACACAAAAAAATCTTAAACTATATAACAAATTTAAAGCTTCTAATATAAAAGATATAAAATATCAAAAATATTGACTGTGCCAAGGAAAGAGTGCAGGGGAGCTCAAGTAGGCTTCCAGTGTCATGTGTCCCATCATCACTGTTTACTTGGTATATATCTGTTGGAAATATGAGGAACTATAGTTTAAATATGGGGGGCTTTTAAAAAAGGACTGTGTTAAACTGTAGACCAGTAAGCATTTCTATACATTTCCTGTAGATGAGCATCCTGAAGATAAACATCTACAAAAAGCCATGCTTTATTTAGAAGTTTATAGGATGAATCTCAGCCATGGCACTGATAATTTTCTACAGAAAATTTTTGCAGAAGGTCTTTTGGCCTGCTGACTTATTTTGCATGAATTTTCAGATGCTTGAAATTTCTGTTCAGTTGTGTCTCCTTGTAATTTGCAAACATAGGAAGTATTATGTCTGGATTATTCAGTATCTGATGCATCGTGCTTCCTCCAGTCCATCAGTGCTTTCATTTTCCAGTGCATTGGCTAGTTTCACATAACCTTTCCCAGTAAAAGGAAAACCCATTAAAAATGTTTTTATTGTTTGTAGCAGACTCTCTTACCTAATTTCATCAACCTTATTAATTCTGCCTACCTTCTTAACTCAATCAGGATGTGGCCATTTTTTTCTCCTCTTTTCTCTTTTCTCCTCTTAACTGTAAATATTAGTAAGGAGAGTGTATTTAGTTGGTTCAGTTTTGCTCTGAAATTTTTGAACTCCAAAAATATTTATGTAAAGTTAATCTGTTATAACTCTCCTCTTGATTTCAGATCTTGGCATTTAGAATCAATTTGATATTTAATGTTCTTAAAAAGAGCAGCATTGCTTTCAAAAAGAGCAGTATTATGAAGCAAGGCAATGGCTTCAAAGCTATTATGACAGCATCCATAATCCAGGGGCAATTTCAGTTTGCTTCTATTGGAAGCATTTTAGTACATTGGAAGTTGTAATAAAATCCTTGCATTTGTGATTAATCATGTCTAGAGCTACATGAAGATCTAATAATTTCTGCAGAGATGAGTAAGTAGTATATACAGCTGTGTTTAACCAGCGCCATGGGTTAAGCATGTACATGAGAGGGACACTTCGAACCATCATAATAATTGGAGAAAGGTATTGTCATCTTGGTCATATCTGTTCTCAAAATAAAACAAACACACTTGAGAAATTGTCTTGTTTTACTTAAGTGACCAAACCTCAGACTTCTAATTCTAAGCTGGGTATCCTACACTGCTTTAATAATCTACATGACAAACATGCAACCAGACCAATTCAGCATATTCTGAGATACATCTCCAGTATAAACCTGATAAATCATCAACAGAACGTGTCTTTCAATCCCTTAATTAGAAACAGAGCACAACATTGGTAAAGGCTTAGGCATCTAATGCAGACATGTCAGAAAATAAGTGAAATAAACTTTACCCCTACTGAACAGATTTATGAAAACTGCTTTTTGCATCTAGGTCTCTGACATACAGTACATCCTCCAAATCTAGATCTTCTAAGGGTCTTCTGAAGATCAGTGGGGGAATTTATCTTTAGTATCTTAGTCTATGGATGTTTTAAATCACCATCTACCAGAGTATAAGCTTTTAAACTCAGAACCAATGAAGTCTTAAATTGTAAAGGCATTAGTGTTTTGTCTGGCATTCCTAGTCTGTTTGTCCTTTGTCTTGTTTATGAGAAAAAGTACTGCCAGGCTTTTCTTGCACCTTTTCTGGGAAGTAAGATTTTTCATCCCAAGCATGTTTTTATGCAATAAAAGAATCTCTTTTCCGAGCTTAGGATAAACATTTGAATTTTTGAATGTTTTTGGCACAATAATGTTCATATTTGTGTTTGTTAGTTTGTTTGCATCAGTCAGGATATACTGTTCCAATTGACTTTGAATGGTTTTGCATATTAGATCATTTTTAACATCTGTCTCATTATCTTAAATTATGAAGCTAAATATAATTTCAAACTGGGAAACTGGAATTTCTATTTTCATATAAGAAATTGGATCAAAAAGGGTCAATACTGTTCCTCTTCTATGTTTCAATATCAATAAATTGTTATTTTTTGGAGAATAGAGCACATCATTCCCAAAATACCCAGCAAGTTTCACTGAATATCTTGTTTTCCAGTACACAGGTGTGTGACATCCATTTCTGAGCCAGAGATAATAAGAAAGCTCTGTCCTACGGCCCTGTCTTTGACATTCCAAAAAAGGCTGTGTGACAGGAACAGACACCATGTCTTTCCGTGACATGGTGTACCCTGTGAGGATATACTGCCTGCTAATGAAGGGCAGAAAGGAAAAGTAGGCAAGAGAACAATAGTAAAAGTTTTCACTGGATGCAGAAATGGAATCACACAGCAGATATGTGCAGAGATCAAGGAGCTCACAATCATATAGACAGAAAATCTTACTTTCATAACTTCAGGTTAATTGCTTCTCCCATAATCAAGCAGGCAGATGCATAAAAGAGACTTAGAGGAGCCATACATAAAGGACAAATATGAACAAATCTAGCTAGTCTTGATTACATAAGCAAGGAGACAGATGTTCTTACAGTCTCTGTTTTCCTGTGATTTTTATAGGCAAAAGCTACTTGAGCAGTAACTTGCACTCATAGCATTGGTAGCCATGGGCTAAATTGTGGTCTCATGGATATCTACAGAGCAATTTCATGGCCTGTCTCTGGTACCTCACTGCACAACCTTCAGTTATCTAACAGCCCAACCCTTAAAGAGAAATTAATTTGATCCCTTATATGCTACTCTGTGGGAAGTTTGCAAGAAATTTAGCAATACATAGTGATAAAGGCCTTATAAATGAATTTAGAGATATGTAGATGAGATGGATTGGATTTAACTTAAGCTGATGCAGTAAGAGATTTTCAAGGACTGAAATAATATTTGTTAAGCAATATCTGTGATCACCCATGCTAAGAGAAAAAGGATCAAGACATGACAGGGAAAATATTCTGTGAAGACTCTTACCATAGTTGACTCTGCACAGTCAAAGTGAAGGCCATGCCCTGTATCTTTGCAGTGATGAGTAGGTGACAGAAATCTTGGGAAACCAGGCGCTGACCTGAAAGATAGCTTGGTGCATTCAGGCTCAGATCTCATTTCAGGGTGAATATCATTCAGGCAAAAATCTTCTGAACAGAAACGTCTATTGCTAGTATTTCACAGAGGAACAAGGCCTTCTTCAGTTCAGTAATCTGGTAATTTCCTCCCTCTTAACTCCTTGCAAATTTTAGAAGATCAAAAACTGTAAAAAACCTGGAAAACTCCCAAAATGAAACTCCTTTGCTACTTGTTTCCTGGCTTGTGCAAATTTTGTGGTTTGTTAATCATTAGCAAAGGTTAAGTATGCTTTTGCTACTTAGCAACCATGATTGGCTTTTAAAAGTTTTGTTTCAAAATTTATCTTGTATTTATCCATGTTTTTGTCTGCTCCTTTTCTCCTCCCTGTAATTCAGACTCAAGAAGGTTTGAATGCAGCAAGACATCTAGACTCTTGATCTTTGCTCCTACCTGCTTTCAACAAACAAGCAAAATGAGAATTAAAATGCAGACCAGAGCAAGAGAGCCATTTCTATCCTTTCTACACGAGGATCTTAGCTGGTTTTCAGTTTGCACTGTGACAGCTTTTTAAATTTATTTTCCTCTTCAGTGTCTTGGTTGTGGTGGAGCTTTGTGCTTTATCAGTTTCAACGCAAAAATGGAAGCCTAAATTTAGTTCTGAAAAGTGTGAATAATTTGGGTACTAGTTAAAATATAAGCCCTGCTGTATTTAGATTATATTCATGTACATTTTAACTTCAAATGAATATTTAACCCAGTGCAATATGAATAGAAATCTTGTAAGCCCAAAGCCTTACCTGTTTTTTTCTAAGTATGTCAGTTACTGCAATAAAAGATGTTACTTGTCTCTAAAACCTTTGCTTTGGTTCCCCATTCTGTCATATTAAGTTGACATCCTAGCTTAGCTAAAGGGGAACTTTCCTATTGAGTTTTCTGGGGTCAAAATTTCACTCTGTAAGTAAAAAAAAACAAAGACAATTTAAAAAAAAAAGATAAAAATCATAGCCTGAAGATATGAAATGCTAAGGCAGCCAGCTATCAGGGCTGCTGAGCTCTTGTTTCTCTCTGGGAGCTGTGGAGCAGAGCAGGCATGTGAACTGAAACTGCTGAGGCCTCTGGCTGCTCAGGAGCTCCATTCCTGGGAGCTGGTAGAGCAGAAGTTACCTAGACGTCTCTGGCAGCAAACATAAAGGTGGATTCCACTTATCAGAGCAAACAAACCAGTCTGTTTCAACCCTCTGCAGATATCTGGAAAGCTTTGGAAGTGTGAGTTTAAATTCACAGGATGAGGACTATACAAACGGTACAATTAGAAGGCTAGGAGGAACTTTTGCCAAACTCTATTTCCCCCTCTTTGGGAGAAGGCTTCTGTACTTAATCTCCTAGAAGCAAAACCAGAAACTACCTGAGGGTGATGTCATGAGAAGAAATGGTGAAAATCAACAGATGTCAGTGTGGGCTCTAATAGTTCTGACTTCAGCATTCCAACCCTGGAAATGGCCTTGAACTCTATGCTCTGGCTTGGCTAAGAGCAAAGGCAATGTGATTGCTTTTCAGAGGGAAAGGTTCTAGACAAAGCTCAGTGCACAAGCACAGAGAAGCAGCAGCATCAGCCTCCAAAAGAGTGCTGGCCACAGCCCTTTGGGCGGTAGCCAGCAGCAGCATGGATGGTGTGGGAATCTCTTCGCTTCGCAGAGATGCGCACACCTCACCTGTGTGCCATTGAAGACCAGCTGCTGTCCTGCATCTCTTCTCAAAGCCTGAGGAGCTTCAGGCAGGTGTCCAGACTTCTCATTACTCCATGAATAGGACTTTACCTCCAGGAAAACAGAGAAATGTCTGAGGAAGGTTCTTGCTTAATTCCAGGAGTGTTCTACAGGTATGTCCCCAGATGGGAACAAACCTGCAGCATAAGCCACTCTAATTTATCCATCAATGTTTTTATACCAGTATTAATTGCATGGTCCTTGGGTTAGTCAGACTTATCAAACTGACTTCATCCTTTTAATGTGCTTATGTTTTTCTTCTACACAAAAAATAACGACATTTTCCAGATTTGAACACCAGATTAAGTGCATTTTCAAGACTTCCCCAAATTTACTTTCAGAAACAGAAACTGACATTTCCTTAAAAAAAATAATGAGAGGGGAGGAGAAAGAAAACCATCCCTGAGCTGACAGAATGCAGCAGTAGGAGGCAAGCATTCAGCTGGCAGTTACTTACTTCCTGGCATGTAATTTTAATTAAGGAGTCAGCATGTCTGCTACACAAGCCCACAGGAGGCAGTAACTAAAAATGACTGGGAAAATGTCCATGGATAAAAAGGTAGGACAATTAAATAATGACACTGTATTTTAGAAAGCTAATTGAATATGTTCATCCCTACTTATTTCTAGATAAGAGCTATTACCAAAGGAAAAGCAAGCACAAATTGCTGTATCACAGTATGCACAATTATACCTATTTTGCAGTGTTTAGTCAGAGATTTACTACTGATCTAAGATAAATCAAAGACAAAATCTTTTTTTCTGTTCAGAAGTTGTGTTCTGAGATATCAATTCATGTTTTTAAACTGGGCCAGAAATCTTTGTTTCCCTAGACCATAGCTGTAGTGATTACCTAGCTAAGTAAGTCAGCAAGTAGATTGCTTTAAATCACTTTATAAATACTTTTTTTCCCCTGGTATGGTGATTTTTTCTTTTTTTCACAGAGCCAATCATTAGGACATAGAGGCTGATTCATATCCTGTACTTTCAACAACCATTATTAATCATCTTTCCAAAGGAGTGCTGTGAAATCCTGCATTGAAATTTCATTGTTGGCTCTTACTTTCTCCACTAGTAAATATTCAAATGGAATGCTAAGGAATAATAAGGAGGAAGCTCATGCATCTGCCTTGTTTTATATCTGTACAGATCAAGTTGAAAGAGCTGGGATTAAAAATAAATTGTGAAGGAAAAAAAATCAGTATGGTATGACTTAAAATTAGAATTACATGTTCTGTGGAGAAAAGAACTGGTCAGCTAATCTCAGTCTTTCTATCTTTCTGTCACTTGAACTTATTAAGAGCTCTTCAGTGAGCAGGTTCATAGTTTATGCTTATGGCTAAATAAACTGCTGGGAGAGTATTACAGAATATAATGAAGTCAGATGACAGAATCAAAAAATATTTCAAACATTTATTTTTAATTTTTATAAATGTAATTTCATGGTCTCCTTATCATAGAATCATAGAATGGTTTGAATTGGAAGGCAAATTAAAGGACATGTAGTTCCAATGCCCCTGCCGTGGGCAGGGATGCCACCCACTAGATCAGGTTGCCCTGGTCCCCATCCAAACTGGTTTTGAACGCTTCCAGGGATGGGACAATCACAACTTCTCCTGGCAGGCTGGTGCAGTGTCTCATCACCCTCACAGTGAACAATCTCTTCCTTATGTTCCGTCTGAATCTACCTCCCTCAGGATAAAGTTGTTGCCTCTTGTCCTGTCACTACAGACCTTGGTAAAAAGTTTCTCTCTATCTTTGTCATAAGCCCTCTTTCTATATCGAAATGTCACAACTTCTCAAATATGATGGATAGTAGCTTAGCCACTTTCTCTGCCCGTTCCCTCAGAACACATGGATGCATCTTACCAGGTCTCATGGACTTGCATGACTTCAGAGTCCTTAGATGGTCTCAGATCTGATCTTCTTAAACAGTGGAAGGTTCTTCATTTTCCCAGTCCCTGATTTTACCTTCTGTGACTTGGGCAGCATGGCTGGAGCATTTGCCAGTGAAGACTGAAGCAAAAATGTTTAGTACTTCAGCCTTTTTTGTATCCCAGGTAACTCGGTTTCCCGTTTCCTTCCAGATAGGACCTGTATTTTCCCTAGTCTTCCCTTAATCACCCATGTGCCTATAGAAGCTTTTCTTGTTGCCCTTGTCATCCATGATCTGTTTTAAATCTGTCAGGGCATTGACTTCATTTGACCCCTAGCTTCTTGGTCAGTTTCTCTTTATTCCTCCCAGGCTACCTGACCTTGCTTCAGCCCTCTGTAATCTTCTTTTTGGTGTTTGAGTTTGATCAGATCATTGTTTGTCTATGTAGGCCTACTGGCATTTTTACCCAACTTCCTCTTTGCTGGGATGCATCATTCCTAAATTTGGAGGAGGTGATCCTTGAATATCAGCCAGTTTTCTTGGACCCTTCATCCCTCCAGGATTTTATCACATGGTACTGTACCAAGGAGATCCCATAAGAGGCAAAGGCCTGCTCTCCTAAAGTCCAGGGTAGGGAGCTTTCTATGCACACTCCCTGCTCTCCTAAGTTCTTAGGATGGACCTCTGCTATTTCAGTCACTGCAGCCCAGGCTGCCCTTGGTCGTCACATTCCCCACCAGCCCCTCCCTCCCTGCTGGTGAGAACAAGGTCCAGCATAGCACGTCTCCTTGTAGGCTCCTCTATCACTTGGAAAATGATTGGTTATGTCCTGCTGTGTTGTCCCTTCAACAAGTATCACTGAAGTCCCCCATGTGAGGCCACACCTCCCAGTCCACAGAGGGCCTCATCCACTCAGCCTTCTTGGTCGGGCAGCCTGCAGCCCGTAGCAGACTCCCCTACAATGTCACCTGTCCCTGCTCTCCCTTTAATCATCACTCACAAACTCTCAATCATCTTTTATATTCCCATGTGGAGCTCAAGGCCCTCCAGCTGCTCACTACCCCTGCCTGTCCTTCCTAAATAGCTGTGTCCTTCCATTCCAACACTACAGTCATATATGGGAGTCATCCCACCATGTCTTCATGGTGCCAGTAATGTTATAGCCTTCCTATGGGTTAAAAACTTATTTCTCAGGGAATGTAACTTGAGGTGAAACAGCGAACAATCAGTAATGACTTTTGGATTCCTTCTGTTGGACTGCCTTTGTGAATCAGGATTGATGGGATAGTGTTCCGAGCAAGCTGAAACCTTGGTGTGAATTGTATGAGGCCATACACATCTCTGCCTGTTCTGTTTCTCCACAGCCCTGGAGACCATATCTAAAAGATTCTAACACCATTAATTAGGATTTTGATGTCTTTCTAATATGAACAAAATTAATGAGAAAGTTGTTTTGGTTCTATTCCTTTTCTTTTTCTGACTTAACCGGACCTACAGGGATAAATTTTCCTTTTCTTTTGCTGAGCAGAGGACAAAATAGCCTTGATTTTTTTTCTCATAACCCAAGAAATCCAGATACTGACCGAATAGCCTGAAGATTCCTGTAATTTAAACCAACTGACAATGATCACTTCAGGAGTCACAGATTCCCTGAAAATTGCCATAGTTTACTGACTGTCAGTTGCTTCTTCTACCTGTCTTAAGGTACAAAACGCCTTAAGGGAATTGCCAAAAGGGATTAATAAAGACCCAGTGATAAGCTCTGTATCACTGTGGCATTCCTAGGAGAGTATTTAGAGAAAAAAAATGGAGAAGAAAATAACCAGTAGGTCTAGAGCTATTAGTTTTGCTCCCAGACCACAGTCATATCTGATAGTATTGAGGGGTCAGGGTCTGCACTGCACAGCCATCCTCTACACCTGCCAGCAGCTGTGGAGAACCCTGACATCTGCCACCAGGTTTAACCAGCTGATGTTTCATGGACGTTTTTAATAAATAGCTTGAGGCAATAGCTGGAAGCAGGCTAAACTTTTAACTATTTTACTGTTAAACATCTTGTCCGGAGCATCCTCTAGTGGGTCTCTCTCTCCCTTGCCTCTAGAAAGAGTCATTTCAGAGGGCAGAAGCTGTGCTTTGTAGGATAGCTGCTAAGTCTAATGAATCTTCTTCTAGGGGCATCTCTCTCTCTCTCTCTCCCTTGCCTCTAGAAAGAGTCATTTCAGAGGGGAGAAGCTGTGCTTTGTAGGATAGCTGCTAAGTCTAATGAATCTTCTTCTAGGGGCATCTCTCTCTCTCTCTCTCCCTTGCAACCAGGAAGGAGACCCATGAAAGAGGATTAATTGAAAGAGCTGTACTGTAGATGCCTAAAATGTAGGGCAAAGAATTTCATGCCGAGAAAAGTATCTCTCTGTTTTAATACCAGATTTTTAAATATCTCAGCTCCTACTTAAGCCTGTACTTTAACTTGGTGAACCTCAGATTTTAATTTCCTTTGATCAGCGACTCTGGATTTAAAGGTGAATTATTTACATTGTACATGTAAATAAGGGGCCAATGTCCAAATGGTGCTACAAAACTGCTTTAAATAAACTCAGTTAAAACCAGTAGCATGCCTATAATCTCTCTGTATCATTTCTCTATCATTTTAGATGAAGACATGAAAAAGTTATTTAGATGAAATAAAGCTGCCTTCAGGCAGTTTAAATTTTCAACAGAACTGATTTGACTGATCATTGTATTGCAGACAGCATGGTTCCTGGCTGCATGGCAGGGATAGCATTTTTATATGGATGAACTGTTCTTGATTAATTTATTTGTGATAGAAAGCTCAGATGGACCTCCATAACATCAGAGCATGGTTACACTGCAATGGTCTAAACATGTACTAACATGTCTGTTCATTTATTATGTATCATTGGTAGCACCTTGTGGAGAATGTTTCCTCCTGCCCATGCAAAAGCTGAGTGATCTGTCCAAGGCCACATTAGGAGTCTTGGGAAGCCTGGGAGCAGGAAGGCTGTCCTACTGAATGCATCACTGCTGATGGACATCAGCAGCACTTGGAGATGACTTCCCAATTGTCTGTGTACATTATTTTTTTCTTTAAGTCATATCACAAGTATTACCGAAATTGTAAGGAAAATACTCCTTGGCAAACATTACTGGTTTTTTTAACTTTTCTAATGGAAAAGCAATCTTGACTTTTAAATTTATAAAATTTAAATTAGATGTGCAAGAACTATTTGTTTCTATTCCGATTCTGGTATCATCCTTACCTCGAGTTTGACTCTGCCAGAACATCCTTTTCAAGGATATTCCATGAAATTACACAAACTCCCCTGTTTATTTAAAATTTATCTCTCAAGCTCCCTACCATGACATGTATTGTTTTGGGGGTTATGTAGCATAAACTCATATATGCCTCTGGATCCAGGTCATTAAATATTTACATATCAGTTCAGGTTAATTTTGGTTTAGTGTTTTATTTGCATGAAGCGTGTAAGCAGCTCAGAGGTTGGCCAAGCCAAAAAACCAATATAAAGACACATGAGGGATAGAGAGTCAAAGAAAAGGGAAAACAGGAGAATAATTGCCTGAAGGAAAACGGAAAAAAAAAACCAAAACCCCCTGAGTTAGATGGTCTTGGAGCTTAAAAATATCATCACTACTACTGAAAGAGAATATCTCTTTTTATGGATATTTAGGCTTGCTATTTTTAGAGCACTGATGCTGTCAGGCAGCTAGATCCCTTACAGGACAGGTGAAATTTAAATAAATAAATATCATGGTGATCAGAGTAAATCTATTCATAACAGAGAGAAAGAAAAACACTTGGGTAGGTTCCCAAATATGATGAACGAATTAAGATACTCTTGGGTATATCCAGTTGATGTTATCTTTAAATTTCATCTATACAAATGCAATATTGAAAGCTCAATGGACCTTATCTTGCCTGGTATCACTGGCCGCTATCCAGCAAAGCACTTACACATTGGTCATTTTAAGGAGATGGTGTCGTGGTTTCAAGCCAGAATATCCAGCAGCATAGTGGAACAAGATAGCGATAAGCAGTTTGACAAGCCTTGCAACAAATGCTATTCTGCTGCTTCTCAAAGACACCTGTACGTAGTTGATTCAAATATATTATTTTACCAATATGTATTGTAGAGACGCATAGATTATACTTTTTTCTCCATTTTTTTCAGTGCTAAACAGACAGCAAAATTGTTGTGCTCTCTACAGTCTAACATTTGGATAAATAATAATTCACTTCAGAATATGTATTTGATAAAGAGAACAGAACAAAAGGGAGTTCTAATGTGCAGTTCTGCTGTGGCAATTTTTCATTTCCATAATTTTACAGAATAGGATTCCTGGAGATGCTGTCTGTGAATATTTCTTTAGTTCTTCCATCTTGTTAGGAATGCATTATTAGATTTCACATCTGTCATTTGCTTACCATAAATGCCAGCAGATACTTTTTTTTCCTTACATTTAATGAAGTGAAAGGATACTTCTCTCATCCAGCTTCAATCCAAATGACTAGGATAACAACAAGAATGCACCCTGCCACAACATTTTAATTCATTCCCAGCAAAACTCACATTTTAGAGTATCTTCCCTTAGGTGAACAGAGAACAATGAAAGAGCCACGGTCTTTCCAAACAGCACCCAGTCCATGGATGGTAAGAGTTGTTGGTGTTAAATGTGTTAAAGGGAAAATTCATATGCCTAGAATCTTTAAGAGCAGACAAGACATATTGTTGGATCTGAAGTCATCATTAGGCTTTAAGTTCTGTGTCACATTAACTGTACTTCTATTTAGTGACTAACAAATAGCACAATCTTAAATTCCCAGGGAACGGTAATTCTTCCTATGGTAAAAAGACAATGATTTGTCACAAAATGGGACTATTAAATTAAACTATATTCTGTGAATAATCTGTATTTGTCCACAGACATCTGTCTTAGTTTGCCACATGTGAGACCCTCTTAGATGTTTATTTTTACAATGGCCAGGTTCTCCCGGTGCTATGTCTTCAACGGATATTTCAAGAAGAGAGTCTCTTAAATAAGTCGTAAGTCTTTCTTTTGATCTCCACATGCTAGCACTCCTGTCTGTGTGGACGATTTGCCTTGATGCCAGCTAGCAAAGGAAAAACGTCTTTGACCAAACACTTATTAGGGCTGTTGGAAATTTGAGATTTATTCACTATGTGGCATTTCTGTACAACAGAACATTCTTATTGTTTTGTGGACATCTGTACAAGTTCAGCCAAAACCTAATCCAGTCTCCTGAGGACTCTCTAGACAATTATCGCCTCTGTGCATTGCTTGAACACTTCTTTCTGGATAAAAGGAGAGTGACAAAACAGAGGAGAAGATTGTTTTCGTAAAAAGTAGATGGAAACTGAATAAGCTAGGAAAGACAGCCACCCATTAGGGAAGCTTACAAAGTTCCTTGGTTTAGATGCTGAATAGAATTTGATGTTTTCTTTAACTATTTGAGGTTTTCTTTAACCTCTTTAGCTTTACAGCGTGAGTTCTAGGGATCATGTCTATTTTCACTGGCCTTTACTGTCTCAGGAAGAGGATCTCTCACCTACAGCTATTTCTCAGTCTGGGAAACAATTAACCTTATTTGACTTTGCTATTGCTACACTGGGAAATATATGGTATTATGATGTCATCTTCAACTTGAGTATGCATAGTTTTAACAAAAGAGTATGGTGAAAATTTCAGCACATCATGCATTTTCTCGTTTTCTTCACCTTTTGCCGATAAAAAGATTAATTCTATCTTGGATAATATTGAGCAACTTCTTTTGAATGTCAGCAATCTCCTAGAAGAATGTGAGAGTGCTTTTATTCCATAATCTTCAATAGTACCGGTAAAAAAAGCATATGAAGGTTGAGCTACTGGTTAGAATGAGGCAGCAGCAAAACAGTGAAGAGAAGCCCATGGCCCCTCTCTCACGGTCCTCTCTTAGACGCTACACTCAAATTCTATACACAAACTCTTTCCTAGTGAGAGTTGAGTGGTGATTATTATGTTGCTACATGAATATCAGTTATTATTTTTTCATAGATCTGTGCAAGGCCTCTGAAGCAAATATATTTATAGTTAAATATGTAATGTCACGTCTTATTAGCTTCACTTAACTGTAATTAGCTGAGGCAATGCCAATTAAAACTGAAACTACAGAAAGTCTGTGTATGATTATTTAGTATTGTATTTCTTGTGTTTTTCTAACTGCTACCTGTAGTCTAATTAATGGCATAGGCCATTAATAAATGCAAGCTAAAATTATATTACCTTTCTTAAAAATAATAAGGAAATCAGTTAGAGGAATTGGAAATATCAGCAAGGCAAACTCAAGGACCCTCATAGATTTACTGACCTTTATTCTTGAGATAGGTTAGTATTCATTATGGTGCTGTGAATTTTCCTTAAATAATTTAGATGCCATTATTTGCTTCTTGGAGGCACTTCAGCAAGGTTCTGTGAAGTCAGCAAAGCCTGGATACATACAGACACTTCTCAGAAGTAAAAGAGACAAAACTGCTACTCCATTACGTCCTATGTAGATGCCTTTAATTTTCTGCTCAGATGTTTAAAGAACTTCCAATGTCCTCCTGAATATTTAGTTCAATAATGTTGTACATCCTGAAAAAGAAAAACATGAAGTGACAAAAAGCCCATTTATGTGTCTCTTCACACTGAGAAGGTTTCTTCTATTTCCATTTTAGCAAGATTCCTTTATCATGGGTGGCCCAATAAGAAAGAAATCAGATAAAGCAAAGCCATAGCTTATACCATGTGGCTGCTATAATTGAAGTAAAAATAAGAGCATAGAACTTAATGTAAAATATTTAACATTAAGTAATCCAGAGAATAATTTCTTTTTTCTCAGCTGAATTGAATGTAAGCACTTTCTGTCTGCCTTAAAAAATTAGTGACAAATTACATCCATTCCACTTTCGTGCACATTTGTGGAACAGACTCATAAAGGGCACAACATCTGAGCTCCCACGACTTTTGCGGTTACAGGCTGCCAAAGTTTATTTATTTGACACGCACAAAGACACCAGGCTGAGCAGAAGCCATGAACTAGGACTGCATACTGGTAGCTATTTATTGGTCCTTCCAGAATCTTTCCAGAATCCTCCACAGCCAATATTCAAAATGCATTTCAAGTAGCCAAGAATATAAAAGATACAACAGAATATTGCTTAACAAATGAATTTGAAGGAATATAAATTCTAGGCCATAGCTTATTGGGTAAGAGGTGTAATTCATTACGTCACCAAGAAGACAGAATCTTCTGTCCTCTTACTTCTGTTTCAATTTTCATACAAAAGATCAGTTGTAACCAAATGCTCAATAAATGGAAATTATTAAGGATATGGGAAGCAATCCAGACTACAAAAAGAACAGGTGAAGGAGATTTGTATAGGTACCAAATTACCTGGTACTCAGACCAGGGATAATTGATTGTATTTTCCCTCTTGAATACTTCAGGAACTTACATGAAACAATTTCTAAATAATCATCACTTCTTTGTGAGAAGATAGCACATGGCAAGGTATGACATGAGTAAAGAATGAGCAGACAAATGTGTCAAACTCACTTGGATACACAGAATGCTATTTTAGCAATTAAATAACCAATTTTAAATATTTAGAGGATAATAACTTGGTAAGAAACAGCCAACACTTGTATGTCAAAAGCCAGTCATGCCAAGAAAAGCAATGCCTTCTCTGACTACGCAACAAGACTGGTCTAGTAGATGAAGAGGTAATAAAAGTAATGTATCTCAGGTTTAGTAAGGCTTTCGTTTCACTGCATTCTCCTAAGTAATTTAGGAGGTTCATATGACCTACAAGAAAATTACATAGTGTTGGTATAACACATATATAGTGTGTTCAACATCTGTGCTTAAAAAACAAGGGTCATTTGCCAAAAACAGTGGGGGACTATATCTAGTAGGCATATATCTACTAAGTTACCTTGGAGAAAATTTTGGTTCTGGGTTCCTGTAGCATCAGTTTAACCTGTGATTAAGATAACATAGAAGGGAATGATATAATAAAATCTACAGTCTCCAAAGACAGATTTAGAATCCAAAACTGTATTGCTAAATTGGGTAAATATTCTGAAATATGATCAAAGCCCCATCCAACCTGGTCTTGAACATTTCCAGGGATGGGACATCCACAACTTCTCTGGGCAACCTGTTCCAATGCCTCGCATCAACCTCTTCATAAAGACTTTCTTCCTTATATCCAATCTAAATCTCCCCTCCTTCAGTTAAAACCATTGCCCTTCATCAGCAAGCTTGCTCTAAATCCATTCATCCCCTAGTCTGTATTGATACTGGGGTTTGCTCCAATTCAGGTGCAGCACCTTGCTCTTGGCCTTGTTGAATTTGGTGAGGATAAAGATTTCATGAAGGTTCCTCATGAAGGATTACAATGAAGGGAACTTTGTAAAGTCAAGGACTTTTTACCTGGACAGCCGTAGGACTGAAAAAGTCCAAGGTTTGTAGTGGTTCATAAGCAGAGAAAGATGCTTCTCTAAAAGGAATTAAAAAATTACACAACCTTCATTTTGGGACATAGAAAAGGAGTGTGGGTTACTGAACTCAGAGCTGATGGGGCTTTACCTAGATTTATCAGGAATGCCTGCCCATAGATGATTGAACCCACAGAGGTCCCCACCTCTGTGAGCACCTGGGTTCAGAAGGGATGTGAATATACTGCAAACTGTCCAGAAAAGCACAAACAAACAAAAGTTTAAAAAATAATCATTATAAAATACTCAGGTGATATAGAAATTGAAAACTCTCTAATGAAGAGCCCACTAGCCAGACATCCCAGTGAAAGCTTTCCTCTGTCAGTTAAATATTTACACTTTGCTTAAAACATACATTACTTTTTCCATACCTGATTTTGTCAATTTTTCTGGGCATCTGGGAAATCAGGATACTGAACTGCAGAAAGTAAATACTGATGCTACATACAGATAATTACATGAGCAGTACAACTTATCAGACTCATGTACTGGGGAAAAGTATAAGTTATGTCTGTGCTTATCTACCTGTGACTGGCTACTGGCATCATGCCCAGGAACTTACAGAAATGTCTTAGTTGTTTCAGTCTAGAGAGCTGAAGTCTGAGTAAGTGACAGAATGGCAGCTCAAAGTGTTAAAAACGGACACAAAATAAATCTTTACAGGGAGCATTGATCAATTGGTCACCATGTCCTCTGGTTCCAGCTGAGACATGGCTAATTTATGTTAGAAAAATTTAAATTATATGTCACTAATTGGAATCTGTATTATACAACTTACTCTGTTACCAGAGTCTACTTTCTTGAAACTCCAGTATATGAACTCGGCATTCATCTGAATGGAGTTCTCTTTTCTCGCTAGCTTTTTTTTTCTAGCTGGAGTACTACCTCCTGAAGTTCATAGCAACATTATCACCTGCAAGTGCTAATATGTTAACCAAATTCAAAATGTTTAATTATTTTGCCGTGCTTTTTGCATTTACAAGTATTGTTAAAACAAGTTCCTTACTGTCTTGGCTATAATCAAAATTACAAAGACTATTTATTATAGTAGTAAGTACCTACAAAAACATTTTGGTCTTGCTATGCTTTGAGGTATTACTAGCCACAGGAAAATATGAAAAATTGCCCAAACCACTTTCACATTCCAATTGATATTTAGTTATTTTCACAATTAAGATAGAAGCCAATATAATGCTTGCAATATATTGCTTTGTCCTGCTGAGACTCATCATTTTATCCTAGGGGAGCACATATCTTGGGAAACAGTTCTATTTAATTTGCAACCATAATCAAGTGATGTGATTTTATTTATGTACGAATTTTATTTACAAATGGATTTTAGCAGGATGTGGCTCATAACCTTGGGTAATCACACTGCAAGGGCTTACAGCTATTCTTAAGAGTAAAATGAGTGGGATTTTCTATAGGTCTGATCCACTGCTAAATAGCTCAAACCTTCCATTAATGTTATCTGTCACCAGTCTCCAAAAAGGTTTTTTACTTTTGTTTACTTTGCTAGGCTTAAAGAACACTCACAATTTTTCTAGGGCCCTGCACAATACAGTAGCTAGCAGTAATTAGTATTATTGTTTTCTTTTAGTATTTTTTGCTTTTCTGCTAACACTATTTACTTTTCAGGAAAACAGCTCGGTGGCTTCAAATCAGAGATAGCTTGACATTTCCTAGATGTGGACAAGGAAGAAAACCCAAGACATGCTGAGGGGATCTGCATTCTAGAGGTTGTTATAGAATCTGAACCAAGCTGAGGGTGCCTCCTTGGACTGTAAGCTTCTCGTATGGGTATCTACTGTCACAAGACAACCTCGAGAGCAATCCCAGGAGCTGTGCTCCCAGGTGACAATACAAGGTAAATTCCATGGGAAGAGGTTGGATTAGGGTCCAACTAACATTTAGCTGCCTTTGGTTGTGACACAGTTTGAGGGAGCGTTATAGACACGAGACCTGTTTGGCTGGACCAAGTTCAGCTGTCTACTACTGTAGTTTTCTGCCTTTGAAGGTGAATCAGAGCAGATGGTTGTTTCCATCTTGGATTAGCTAGGAGGAGATTTAGATTTCCGGTGATGTAGTCCTACCACAGCTGTGTAGCAGAAGTGGGAAAGTCCTAAGCTCCTAGCAGCTTCATGTAATAATTTCCATTGGCCTTGTCAACATCATGTATAACACAATCTATTTTCTCCTTGTGGTCTGTAAAATCATACTGTAAGTGCAATATAACTTGAGAGTAAGGGAGTAAGTGGCTGCAAGAGGGCACTGAAAGTTCAGCTTTAGTTATAAGGCTTTAGTCATGTTCCACTACTACATGAAGAGGACTCCACACCTAAGAATTTCGAGAGTGGTGTTCAAAAATGTCACCCATGAGATACTGCCTAAGCCATGTATTCAATAATTGCTACACTGAAAATAAGCAGTGTAACTAGGAAAGGGTTAAAGGCTTATTGAAATTGAAGAATTGTTCTTAATAGGTGCAAAACTCCATCTGCTTTCACAGTGAGAACAGGGAAAATTATAGTACTATCTGTGCCATCCATTTCCTTCTCCTGTGATGAATTATAATAGCATCTAAAGAAAGAACTAGCCACCACATGGTTTTCTATATTATGCGAACTGAACTTTTCAAATCCATGAAGAATGTCAGGAGAAATTGTCAGTCTTGTATATGGATCATTACCAGTTTTGAAGGGTGAGACTCAGAACTGCAGATTGTAGGTTAGCTTCTTTCTTTCTCTCTCTCTTTCTCTCTCTTCCTTCCTCTCCTTCTTCCCTCCTCCCTTGCTCTTTTCATTTATTTTCTTTTCTTCTTTTCTTCCTTTTATTTCTTTGCAATAAGAGGCAGAGCTTTTCAAGATAACATAAGGGGACAATTGTTCAGAGAAATCATCTAGGAGAGCAGAAAATGCTTTTCCCATTTGAAAATGCTTTTCCCATTTGTTATGCATTCAATCAAGTGCTATAAAAAACAAGAGACTTTAACATTGTTTACTTCTGCTGAGCCAAGAAATAAAAACTATCAAATGCTTGTGGCTTAGTTATTCCATACTTAGCCTGGGATGCTAATGTTTTGTAGCTTTAGTACATATGCTTGTTTTGCTATCTGCACTCATGATAAGCACATGTGAAGATGGACATCATATAGCACGAATTACAATGTTCAGGATGAAGAACAACTTACCTCAATGATGCTCTGTGTACCGTAAAGGTCAAGCCTCTTAGCCTGTTGAATTATATTGGTTTAAATCCCACTTATAATAAAAAGACTTTGTTTTTGAAGAAAACACCTGGCCTGATAAACCAGCTGTCTGTATTTTAGCATAAGCTTTGAATTTTTTTTTTTCCATGATTACTTACCTGAAGAGCTATAATCAAAGAAAAATCTGCTAATCTGCCTGTCTGCTTAGTCCTGGAAATATGAAATTACTCTCTCCTATTTTTCAAATTGATTCCTAATTTAGATATCTACGAGTGTCACTGTGCCTCTATCTCTCTGTGGGGTATGAGACCATAATCCAGCTACAGCAAAACATTCTTATCTTCAGCTTCCCAGGGTGAAAGTCTCTCCCTGTGCCTTGGAGGGAGTACCAGTGTGAGACAGCACAGATATGACTGTGGTCCCAGCTGCCAGACCCAGAGCTTCCCCTCACAGCTCATGGCCCAGGCTATTTGCTTAAAGCTCTCTTTTTGGGGCTCAGAAATTTTCCTCTGTTGGCTCTAAGAGCTGTTAGAAGAAGGCTTATCCTGATAACACTGGTCTCTCTTGAGATCTAAAAGCTTGTGTTCAAATTAGTCAGCATTTGAGGAAGGATCACGAAAAAAGTTTTCATGCTTCCTGTTGTTAGAGGATGTTGGAGGATGAAAATGGAAATCCCTAAGGGAAGGGAAGGAAGCAAGATGCACAAAAATGGCCTGCAACAGTCTTGGATTGATGCCTGAGAACAAGAATTTCAGGCCCATGCTTTTAACTAGAATTTTATTTTGGATGGTTTGGGTGTATCAGCTAGTTCTTTAGACTTCTTGTGGTACCTTTTATCCTACATAATGTACAGATATTTTGCAAACTTAGGTCAGCAATCCGAAATTTGCACTCATGTTTCCACATTTGCAACAATTGAAGATGACAGAATCTGAGGCCCTCCACTGAGAGATGATCAAATGAAATGCTTGGAAGTGACTCTTCAAGCTATCTTTGTGGGTCTGCTCCAGCATCCTGACCTAAAATGATTATTCCTGAATCAGAAACCAGGTACTAAAGAGCTATTTTGCGTAAGTATATGCATTGCTTTCTGATTTTCTAATTTCTGATTAATCCTGAAACAGTTTGAGACTGTGATATATTTATTCTGTGCTTGTAGAGGAACATGGCAGAGAGCAGATTTTTTACTATAACTGCTTTTCAATGCTAAAAGATCTTTCTCCTTTTAAAACTATTTTAAAAGTGGACTTTTTCAATACCCAGAAAATTTAAATTATTCTCAGCTGGTACTTTTCTCTGCCATGTATATCAAGTGTTGAGATATAACAATTAAAACAGTTTAAGAAATCTCAGGCACTTCTATTGACAAATAGCTTTTCTTTGCAGATCAGAATTTTAGCTCTTGTTAGTTTATCACTAATACATGTTGGAGTGTATAGCATTCAGAAAATATTTATTTTTAAAATAGTAGATTTGTATTGTAAAGGAAAGTTGTGCAGAAATTGAACGTCGTGCAGGTAAAATAACATGTATCAGCTTCCAGAAATAAAAGGCGAAAGCGCTAAGGAATAACACTGACAAGAGTTCAGTTCAAGTGATTGTTAAAACCATAAATCATCAAATGAACTTTCCAGAGACAGAGAACTAAGCTGATACCTGAAGTTATAATTTCTGACTAATAGCTGTGAAGTGATCTGATATATGTGAAGGTGCGACCACTGGGGGATATCCTTAGGTGCTCCGGGGCAGCAGGGTGTCACCACCACAACTAGTGTCATCCTGCTGTGGGCTGCCAAGGGCAGGGCAGGAGAGGGGGCAGGACTAGGCTTCTGGGCATCTAAGGGGTCACTAGAAGCCTTCCAGTCCTGCCAGCAGCTGCACATAACATGCAAGAGTATTTTTGTTGTTGTTATTCACATGTGAGGTGGTTTGATACCTACACCTAATCAAATAGTTGTAAGATCCAGGATTTTTTTTGCTACACTCTTTCTGAGGTGCTGTGCTGCACTGCTCCTCAGTGAGCCCTTGAGCTATAGGCTGGTTGATTTTAAACAAGCTAGACCCTGGCAGTAGACAAACACAGTCATTTCATTTTAAAAGTACATAAGGGGATTTACACTGCAAGACTGAGCTGACTACCTGATTGTAAAATACAAAAGTCAAGAAGAGTTTTCCAGGGTACATATAGTTTGTGGTTTCTGGTAATCTAAATGCACATCTTCCAAAACAAAGTGAAAATACATTAAATATAGCATGACCACAGAAAAGGAGAACAAAGACCTGGCATATATCCCCAGTGAAGTACAGGGCAAAAGCTCCTTTTAATTCATCAGGAATGGGACTACAAATAAATAGTAAGTCATAAATATTACTTATGTATTATTACAATAAACTAATTAGATTCATCTGATTCAAAGAAAAAACCCCATCCTTTATTTGGAAATTATGAACAAAGCAATTTAAAAATAGTTAATGTCATCATATATTAATCAACTCTTAATTTCACCATTTGTCCTAATATAAATTCTGGTCAAAGCAAGGAATATAATAGCAACATATGAAGAGTGTGTTTCTGCTGGTGATCAGCATGGTGATCTGTGCTTGCAGTCAGAGCTAAATCCACTCACTGGGTACCCAGATCTCCACATTCTGAAATTCTTTTTCCTCCATTTTAATGCTCTCAGGTGGGGAATATAATATCAATATTAATCCCTGCACTGCAGAGTTGTTAATTTTTACTTTAAACATTCCTAAAACCTTTAAAATAAGTTAGTAATAATAACAAATAATTTCAAACATTGAGTCTGACCCCTTCCCTAACCTTCAGGCAAAATAAGTTAAAAATCCTGGTGAGACCCTACTTTCCCAGTACTGCCAACTTGATTATTCACAACTGGCTTACTTTGTGAATACGGTCTCCAAAAACATCATGCTCAGTAATTTACTTTTGTCACTAATTTGGTACATTATGACACAATTAAGATGCTGGTCACTGAAAATGAGTTTATATGTAATTCTGTGTTTCATTTCAACACATTGTAAAAAAACAAGGTTCAAGAGATGATCAACTTTACTTAACAAATCTCTCCCTTCTCTCTTTGTATATTATCCATTGCATATGCCAATTTTAGTGAAAATAGTTTTTAAAAATGCATCCTTCATTTAAAAATTTGACTCTTTTCTTGTTTACTAAGATACTTAACCATAATTTCTGCCCTGAAAAAATAGTTTAGGGAAATTCTGTGGTCTGTGACAGTTTAGACATGACAAGGCTTTTGTTGTCATATTATCCATGATTTTATGAATAAGCCAGAAAGTAAAGAACAGCTGAAAATCAACTGGCACAAACAGCTCCAGCTTTACTGAAAACTGTATCATTTGTTATGGTCTACAGCTTCTGAAGCATTCTCTTAAATGGTGAAAAGTGGTTATTTTCTTCCATTAAGATATGCAACTTGAAGAGAATGTACTGGTGTCAAAGCCTGATTTAATGGACAAGTGCATTCATGGATCCCTGTAGACGTCATTGTCATTCTCAAGGCTGAGGTTACAAGAGCCAATTCTGTATTGTGAACATTAATAAAACTCGGGGGCAGCTCAGGAGCAGTTAACAGATTTCCTTTGGCTGAACGACAGTTGCCACGTGATTATAAGGCTTTGCAGAGCAGACCTGTGGAGGTTGAAAATATCACATCCAGTGGGAGTGGTGAACATAAGGCCACAAAGAGGACTGTCTTCCCTTTTACATGGTTCATGAAAAAGTAAAAAAACCAGTTTTACAAGCAGAAAAGAATCTATCCCAAATAAAAGGGAGAATAATGAGTCTGTTAACATAAAATTAATATGTTTGCTCATTCATTTAAAGATAAAAATATTTTGCTACAAGGACAATAAAGCGCTGGAGAACAATAGTCAGGGAAATTGTGCATGTTGGGTTTCATGTTGGAGAGTTTCAAGATGACTAGACAAATCCCTGAGCAACCTGGTCTGAATAGAGTAATAACCTTGCTTTGAGCAAGATAGGATGCTTCCGAGATCCCTTCCACTTGAAATACTGTGATTCATTATTTCCACTGCTCTTGAATAACCAGGAAATTATTGACTTGGAATTGGATTGGATGGTAATACCTTAAAGTAAGAGCACTCTTTGCTGCTTTTCCTCTCTATGCCTGCAGGACCAAAGGCCTGAACAAGCCACGAGCTCCTGCACTGCACATGCTTCTGGGAAAATACCTTATGATATAATCCAAGATTTGTATCTTGCAGTCGTTACTTGTATAAGCATTTCCTTCTGGTACCTGACTTCATTTAGCCAAGTGTTGTGTATCTGTAGTGATAACCATTACTGCAGGGGATCAGTTAACCTTATTTGTATAGTGGCAGCTCCTGATTGCCCCAAGTGATGGTCATAGCCCTATTTTGCCACTGTATAAAAAATTGTGATAGCAGCCTCAATCTGTCTTAAAAGCATGGTGTCATGCACCAGTACTTACACCACTACTTACACAGAACCATTCATTAAGAAAAAGTGCTTCTTTAATAATTCACTGCAGCTGAACCTGCAACTAATAGCTACAGGAATCAAACTACATAGACAACCATGCTATACATTGCATTCTGGCATTACAGAAGTCATGACTGACATCTCTAAATATGCACTACCAAAAAAAAATTTTAACCATTAATCAAAAAAAAAGGCATTTTTTTGGTTGTTGTTGCTGTCGTTAAGAAAAATGGACATTATCTTTAAAAGACAGATTGATGTTTACAACTGTCATGCGGATATCCCAAGGCATGATCCAATCTAAATACATGCAGCTTTCATTCAGACTACTAATAACATGCTCTTTACAAATTATCACGGATCTTCACAACAGGTAAGGCTATAGTCTTTATGGTGAAAAACATGTAACAACCAAATAGAACATCATTATCTGAAGATATCTTTGAACTCCAACTTACATTCTGACCACATTGCACTGTTTTGTGTTTAGAACATTACAATAGTAACACAGTCTAGTAACCTTAAACTGCCACCTGTGTTGCAGAGATCATGAGTCTCCTGGTGAAGATGCACTTGATTGACAGATTGACTATTAAATCTTCAGCACTGTCTTACGGTTTCATTCCTCAAGGGGATATATCTCTACTTTTGGCAGAGAGGTATGACGATAATTTAGTCTCCATTTGTACAGATCAACTCAGATCAACATATGTCTATCCACAGAAATACATTTTTTTTTTACAAGAGCAACAACATATTTTAGTGAGGTCCTGGGAGGACGTAGACTAAACACGTACTTAAGTATGTATTCTCCTTCCAAGTTACAAGGTGCTTAATAGCTAAAGTGCTGTGTAAGTGGTCATGCTGTTCTTCTCCATTTTTTTGTACATTTCTGATGGGTCTGTAAACTATGGGTTGAAGATTGTCCCCTGCCTGATCTTTTGTTTGTGATCAACACTGTTTCAAACAGTTTGACTCTAGAAAACAGAAAACCAATCCGCTCTCTGACAACCCCCAAATAAGTAATAATAAGGATTTGTATTTGAATATAATAAAATCTAAATTTCATATTCTGCTACCCTGAGAATAGGGGCAAGTTGCCAGTGATAATGGCTATGCACATGTATTTTTTTCCTTCATAACATGAAGATATAAAAATTCAGACTAGCTGAACTAGATTGGAAACCTGATCTAACTATGATCTTTAGAAAGTCTAGCACTCTTCCTGATTAGACTCTCAGACTGGATCATCAGTCTCTGGGACTGTGAAATACAGCACTTATAGTAATGTGGATCCTTATCATTGTGGTGACTGAAAGCATTTTAAGTGACTCACCACATATGAGAAAGAAAAATAAACATTTTTNTTAAAAAAAAAAAAAAAAATTTTTTTTTTTTTTTTTTTTTTAGAGCCCGGTGCCATTTGTAGATGGAATTTTGGGTGCCCAACTTGGGTAAGTATAGAGATCAAACATAGGCACTATCCATGTCATAATTGCAAGCATAACTACAGCAACTCCGATGATGTTAATGCCCAAGCCAGCTTTCACCTAAAGAAGAGGAAAAAGAAAGAAGAAACATGCATCAAGACACAGAAGAAAATTTTTTAAATTCCAAAAATCCCCTTTAGGACTTTTGCTTAAAACTCACCATGTCCATAATATTTAAATGACCATATGAAAATACAATGGCATTGGCTGGGTTTGCTACAGGAAGCAGGAATGCAAAGGAAGTACACAAGGTAGCAGGTATCAAAATGAAAAGTGGGTTCACATGAATGGCTTCAGCCTACCAAAAAATGAAAGAGAATACAGCTGTCAAGGGATGCATTTGCCAAATTAAATACCGAAATACAAACTTCTTATATTAACACAAGTGAAACGTGAATAGAACTGCCAATTTAAACAGTGAGAAATTACCTTTTTTGGTAACTCATTTTTAAAGAATATTACACAGGCACGAAAAGCAAAAACACCGCAAGAAAGATGATAAAACTGAATTTATATATAATACATTATTGATGATCCAGATGAAGGGATTGCACATACCCTCAGTAAAGTTGCAAATGACACTACGTTGGGTGGGAGTGTTGATCTGCTGGAGAATAGGAAGGTTCTGCAGAGGGATCTGGACAGGCTGGGTGGATAAGGTTCAACAAGACCAAATGCCAGGTCCTGCCCTTGGGTTACAACAATGCCAGGCAGCGCCACAGGCTGGGGGCAGACTGGCTGCAAAGATGCTCAGTGGAAAAGGACCTGGGGGTGCTGGTTGACAGTAGCTTTGAGTGCTTTGTCCAATTCTGGGCCCCTCACTACAAGAAAGACATTGAGATGCTGGAGCATGTCCAGAGAAGGGCAACGGATCCGGGGAAGGGTCTGAAGCCCAAGTTCTTAGGAGGAGCAGCTGAAGGGGCTGGGGGTGTTCAGCCTGGGGAAAGGAGGCTCAGGGGAGACCTTATCACTCTCTACAACTCCCTGAAAGGAGGCTGGTGGGGGTTGGTCTATTCTCCCAGACAACTAGCGATAGGACAAGAGGAAATGGCCTCAGGCTGCACCAAGGGAGGTTCAGGTTGGACATCAGGAAGAATTTATTTCGTGATAGGGTTGTTAAACATTGGAATGGACTGCCCATACTGGTAGTGGTGGAGTCATCTGTGGAAGTGCCCAAAAAACAACTGGACAGACCACTTAATGGCATGGTTTAGTTGGCAAAGTGGTTATCAGTCAAAGGTTGGACATGATCTCAGAAATCTTTTCCAACCTAAATGATTCTGTAATTCTGTGAATAGAGGAGTAATATTTCTTTGAAAGAAAGAGAAAATGCATTAGTATATGTCAAGGCTGGCCAATAGGAAAATCTACAGACTAGAAGACAACCAGTAAGTTTTGAAGAAGAAAGAATCAGATGTCTTGATAAAGATGGTAAGAAAGGATGGAATTGATCTAAGGACAGAAGAAACGAGAATTATATGCAAAGCACATCTATTAGCCCTCCCTTTTCCTTGTTACAACCTGCAGTATTAACCATTTTTGCTGAAGATGCAGTTCTGAAGAAGCCCAAAGAGAATTGTCCTTTTAAGAGCTTCAAATATTCACAAAGTAATAACAGCATCAATTTTCACATGTTGAACTGTACTGGATTTTTCTGAAGTAATTTTCTTCACAATGGTTTGAATATTTTGGATTTGTGCTGAACACAGTGTTGACAATATAGGGATGCTTTTCTTCTGGCTGAGCAGTACTCAGACCAAAAGCCTTTTCTTGTTTTCTCACTGCCATGCTGATGAGGAGACTGGAGTGAAATTGGTAGGAGACACAGCCAGGACAGGTGACCCCAAGGGATATTCCATACCATATGGCATCATGCTCAGTATATAAAGCAGGAGGAGTTTGGAGTGGTGGCATTTCTTACCTCAAGTAACTGTTACGTGTGATGGGGCCCTGCTCTCCTGGAGATGGCTGAACACCAGTCTACCCATGGGAAGAAGTGAATTAATTGCTTGTTTAGCTTTGCTTACATGTGAGGCTTTTGCTTTCCCTGTTAAATTGTCTTTATCTCAACTCATGAGTTTTCTAACTTTTCCCTTTCTAATTCTGTCCAAGACCACGCTGGTGTGGGAGTGAGTGAGTGGCTGCATGGAGCTCGATTGCTGTCTGGGTTTAAATAATGAAATTAATTTTTATGTAATTTTACTAAATTTTCAGCATCTCTTGCTGGAAATACCCAAAACAACCAAGTATCCAATGCACAATACAGGACAGCAAAAAACCTACAGGAAGTATTTTACTGAGACTTTTTAAAACTGCTTCTTTGAGCAGCTGCATTATATGGAGTAGATTCTGATTAAAAATAAGCTTGTTATACTCACCAAAGGAGACAGTATGGGCAAAAAGATAGTAATGGTAGCTGGATTGCTGGCTACTTCCGTTACTGAAGTGACAATAAGGCAGGATACCAGGATAATCAGCCACAAGGGTAATGATCCTAGAGGGGTCAATTTACTTGCTACCCACTCAGAAAGTTTTGAAGCCTGCATAAGGAATGTGAGAACATGATTATGTTTAGCAAGTCACTGAAAGGAAAATTTAACAAATGGTATATAACAGGACTTTACTCATCTGCTAATTGTGAAGTATTTTTGTAAAAGAGAAAAATCTGAAGTATTTTCCATATTCCTACCAAATGTTTTTAAGACCATTTCTCTAATTCAGTGGTGCCCTATAGGAGCCCATGCAAACTATATTCCATTTATTTGTATTTGCATCTCTGAGATGGTTAGAGGAGTCTTGATCAGAAAATGGTAATATGAGTATATTAGGCTTCATAACCAGAACCTCGGTCGAAACCTGCTTGATTTACTGGAGTAGCCATCAGGCTCCACAGGGGAATTATCTCAGTGACATTAAGGAAACAGTGTGTCTTCACAACTCCTGCCCCCACCAGATTTAAATTAAATAAGACACAGGAGTCATCATTTTGCATAATCTTGGAAGATATAGGAAACTTCTTTTTCTCTAAACCTGCTTTCTGAACATCTTGAATATTCGTCATATTTATCCTGTTCAATATTGCTACAGAATAACTTGCTAAAACAAGAGAACAACTGTGAATTCACTGCATGTCTGAATTGCTCCCGATTCGGTCATGCTATTTGTTCAGTATCTTCTATAAATTGCATTACCTCACAGCCGTCTGCCAGCGCAAACCCGCCACCAACAAGAATAGCTATTTCCCAGGGCATGCATGACTGAAATTCCTTCCAAGTAATCAATGGAATGTAACCAAAAACAGCTAAAGGAAAAAAAAAAAAAAGAAAAAAAATATAGCCCCCCAACCAACATTTAAAAACATATTGACAAGCTCTTGAAATAATCTCCCTGAGAAAGTACTTGGGAAAAATTCAAAGTCAAAAAAACTCTCATCATTATAACATGAAAAAAGTCTCTGACAAAAACAACCTGCACTTCCTGGGTCAGATCCTTAGCTGGGGAAAACTGTCACAGCTTGGAGACATTAGAGCTGTGACAGTTTCCACCAGGGGAGCATTGGCCCCTTTCCCCTCCTTCCCTATGTGGAAGACAGCTCTAGGATATCAATGAGTTTAATTTACTCAATAAAACTTCACTATTCAGACAGATTGCTGAGCAAATGCTGTTTCACTTAGACTTGTTTAGGTTCTGACCTTGCATTCTCTGTGAACCCCCAGATCACATTGTTTTCAGCAGCACAGCTGAATGCATAAAGAGGACAAGCCAGGGTATACTTTAAACAAAAATTCCATTTTGAAGAGGAAAATTTACATGATAATGAATTAATGCACAGTTTTGAATTTTATAGGGTACCATAATTAAGCAGTAACATTTTCAAACCGTAAGCCTAGCCCTGCCCCACGCAGTCCCATTTCAAAGCCCATTGCAGTCAGTGGAAAGGTGGTTTCCATTGGTGTCCGCAGGCTGCAGGTAGCAGCTTCCTGCACAGCACTAGCTCCTGCTGCTCACATTGCATAATTGTTGGCACTGACTTCCAGGCCAGGGATGCTTTATATCCTCTATTAAGACTTTAGCATTAGTATTTAACAACATTCCTCTAACCAGTGCAATAAGTTACATTTACAGTAGCATCGTAGATACCTTATTGTAGTAAAATCTACATCAAAATATACTCAACTGTTTTCTCCATTTGACATCCTAGACAACGTTTTTGCTGGAATAATAAAGAACAGGAGGCCTATCACTAAGGCAGCTGTTGAATCCGTAATATAGCCTTTATACCTAAGGAGAAGTTAACAAGAAAAAAACATAAATATATATAGTCAGGAGAAGGAGGGAAGGAGAGAAGAGGAGGCTAGGTTAGCAGAAAAGGCCTGCTGTGGACTGACCATAACCCTCTACTTCCCATCCCTTGCACCGCTAGGTGTGGTGGAAAGAGGTAGAGGAGTAAGGAATGAAGGAGTCAAGTTGAGCCTGGAAAATAAGACGATGGGGGAAAAGGGTTTTAGTTTTTTGTCTTTGTTTCTCACCATCCAACTCTATTTTTAATTGGCAATTAAATTAATTTTTTCTGTATCAAGTCTGCCCATAATGGTAACTGGTGAGCAATCAGTTATCCCTGTCTTTATCCTGACCCACAGACTTTTTGACCTTATTTTCTCCCCTGTTCTGTTGAGGAGAGGCAGTGAGAAAGTGGCTGGGTGGGCACCTGGCAGACAGTCAAGGTGAGCTCCTCACATCTATAGAAATACTTGGGGCAGCCCCATAAATTCATAAATAAACACCTTGAGAAAGCATGTGTTATTTTGCCACACAGAAATAGGATGGGGGAGGGGGATATTTGGGAGTAGCAGATGCTTAATAAACTCGTTTTCACAGTTCAATGATAAATTTAATAATTTTAATATGCTCTGCAACAGATTCAGTTTAAGAGGCCTTAAAAAGCACAGTGCATACCCACAAAGGGTGATGCTTTTGTAGCTGAGGAAAGGCAGCAGGGCTTTATTATCATCCTCCTATGGCTGTTATTACTAGGGTCACAGTCACAAGGGTCGTGTTTGTTTTGGTCATTTCCAGTGCCTAAGAACTGTTTGCACTACTGTTTCTTAAACTGCTTCAATATCCTTCTAACTTGTAAAGAGTAGCCCCAAGACCAGGCAAGGTGCAAAGCTGAGCTGTAAGGCCATTTTAACACACCCAAGTCTGTTACGCAATGTTAGCTGGTGACATATCCCAGTCTGTCTTATTTCAGTCAAGATGGTCATTAAAATGAATAGAAATTTCACTGAAGAAAGCTAAGCAAACATTTTCTTAACCTTGTTATTTTTTTCTATTTTCTGCAAGTTCTTCTGTAAGATTTTTCTGAACCAATACACCAATATATTTGCTCTCTCATCCTCAAACCATATGCTTTTCTAAATATTCAGCTACAGTAGGTCCAATAATAACTTCCCATCAGATCTTCCCAGCAGCTCAATGTTTTGTACTGAACCAGAACTTTTCACTGAAAGGAAAAAAAATTCTCTCAGTTATATGCTACAAATGTCTAATCTGATGGATCCCTTTGCTTTATTAGGTGAAATTAAAAAAAAAAAAGCTTAATATGCATAGCTGACTTACATCAAAACCAGCATAATTTTAGCTAACACTGTCACAAAATGAAGATGCCATAGAAGTTGAAGTGTTTCTCTAATATTTTCTGTCTCCTGCTTCCTAGTGTCTGCCTGCATAGAAAATACATTTTGAAAAAAAAAGTTACTATATTTTTATGGTTTCCTAAGGAAAAGGGCTCTGCGTATATATTGCCTTTAGCCTAGGACCAGATTCACCAGGTCTAGAGATCCAAAATCTCTTCCTCTCAGATCCTATCCTACTTTCTTTCAAGACTTTCTAGAAGTTTTGAAGGCAAGCAAGATCTAGATACAGAAACACTCCATGCTGTCACTTTCCTCTCAGTAGCTGCATTTTCATATAATGGTTGAGTTGGAAGGGGCCTCAAGAGGTCATTTGGTCCAACACCCTCTACTCAGGCAGAGTCACTTAGAACCAGCTGCCCAGGATTATGTTCAGACAGCTTTTTAGTATCTCCAAGATGGAAAATCCATGACCTCTCTGGGTCACCATCACAAGTAAAAAATATTTCCTGATGTTCAGGAGGGATCCTGTAAGTTTCATTTTGTGCCCATTGTCTCTCATCCTGCTACTGAGCCCCACTAAGAAGAGCCTGACTCCTTCCTCTTTGCTCCCTCCCATATAGTTTTAAACATTATCAAGGTGACCCTGCAGCCCCCTTCCTGCAGAGATTGTTCCTCCCTGGAGGAAGGACTTTGCACTTACATTAGTTGAACTAGGGAAGGCAATTTTTGCTTACAAAACTTAGTATTTCTGATGCAAAATACCATTCTTGGGACACACACAACATCCTACCATCAGTCAAACTATTATCAGGACAAACACATGATGGCATTCCAAACAGAATGGCAATCATCAAATTTTGAGATAAACATTTTTCACAGCCTGTTTATCCAAGTCGTAATACAATTGCATATACAACATCTACCTTCTTACAAGACTGCAAATGTGATTGTGCTATAAGGAAGCAAAAAACCTGTTGATTCAGGAGATCTCACAATTACTCCAATTGAGATCATTGTAGAGAACAGGGCTGTGGACAAAAATACATAGTGGTCTTGTATTAGAAGTAAAGAAAGCAATAAACCATGAAGAAAAAAATACAATACATTCAGGCAATAATCTGAGGAAGAGTGAGGGAAGCCCACCCTGCCTACATCAGCTGTTATCAGCTGCAGCCCAGTGTTGAACTTTCTGTTTCTTATGAGACTCGTAAACCCCTGGCAAAAGGCCAACCTGGAACTCCTCTAATTGTAGCTAATATCCTACAGCCTGGAATCAGGCCAGGACATAGAAGGAAACTGCTGTAGCAGAAATGATGTGTGATCCTATGCTGTCAACAGATGGGGAGGAAACAGGCATTTTTACCCTGTGCTGCTCTCTGTAGTGTTATACAATATTTATTAAAACATCCCGCTGTCAACTCACAGAAGGAGGTAGGGCAGGACAGCAAAGGAAGGATTAGTCTTTACTAGATACAAAATTTTTTCTCAAGAAAAATTAACTGGTAGAGGTAATGTATTTTTGAAAGGCATCTGATAAAGCTGCAAATAATGGGATCTACTCAATACTGCTACAGCAGGAATGTGGATTAAAAATCTGCTGACAGTACAAAAAAGTAGCTCTTAAAAAGTATGAAGGTAACAATTAAATAGCAGTATTTCTGCTGGGATTTCAAAAATATCAGTTTGCATATTAAAGGAGTATTCAGTAACGTGAGGATGCACACAAGGGTCTGAGAACATGAACATGGGTGGTGAGAGTGATGGGTAATTTTGTTTGAAGCAAAGCTTTAAGCATTCCATTTAGTTCATCAAGCAAAGCTTATAAGGTGATATAATCACAAAACACATATACTTTTTAAAGAAGAGTTTTTAATCCAACAGAGAAAGACAAAAAGAGATAGCTGGAAGCTATATTCAGACAGAAAGCAATATGTTAGTTTGTCTTTTTTAGTTTGACAACAGACATGACTATCAAGGAATTCAGCAAATTCCAAAATCTGAGGAACCTGGGCTTTGTCACCTTAACATCAAGCCTGGTTTCCTTCTGGAAATTCAGGTTCTAATAAAATAAATTCCTACTGGTTTAACAGAGAGAACAGTGTAACTCTTATGATCTTTAGAACATTGGAATAAAGGATCAGACAGCCCTTTCCAGTTTAAGAGCCTGAAGGTGATGCAATTCCCACCTAACAGGGCCCACTCACTAGTCTGGAAGGGTCTTGAAATTGCTTATAGCTTTGACATTGTGGCTTTTCATAAGGTCAAAGCTCTTTTCAGGTGACAGGACTTCCCTTAGACCTTCTTGAGACTGGGATAAGACCCTGTGGAAAGCAAGTGCTATCAGATTTCTGTATGGGTGGAGGATATTTCCTTATAGTTGTTTTCTTTACCATAAACCTTAAGAAGTTGTGCACATGCCTATCTCTGTACTTAAATCCAAAACACTGAGCAATTTTATACGCAGGGGCCTTAGGGAACAAGTGTGTAAGAGATGTAATCTGCAGTTCAGTGCACTGCTAGAAGCCTCTTGGACATCACAGTGATAGAAACACAGTTCCTAAGATCTGAGGGGTTTTTCCCATTTCTTTGTTGTTGCTCTTGTTTGGTTTGGGGTTTTTTCCTAAGTATATACCTTGCTCACAGCTGTACCTGTGCTGACCCTATGCCCCACTCATGTATTTTCACTGAGAAGTTTTTGTTGCTCAGAAAGTATTAACCTAATTTACTGGTTTTATGCCTTTTAATATAATTGATTGATAAATCTAAGCTATCTAGAAATAGGCAAAGTATGAATAGTAAGAAATGCTTTCTTTCCTCTTACAGTGCGTAAGGAAAGCTTTGTTACTCTCCAGGTTACCTCATCCAAACAATGACATTATTCGGCCTAATGTGATATGACACATGCTTGCAGTTCCTTCCAAGAATTAGAGGGCATCCAAAAAGTAACACTCCTGTGCAGAACCTGGAACCATGCTTATTTTTGAGAATGTTCTGTTTTTCTCTGTCACTGTACAAAATCCTCAGATAATGATAACCAGCTTCAAATAGAAATACGTGGCTCTCTGAATTGAAAAAAAGTCATTTGAGCCGTAAGTCCCATATTTGAAAGGTTGTTTACAGTGCCTGTTTTTCAGTTTAATATGTAGCTCTTTAAACAATGCTCAGTAAGCACTGGGTGTTACCAGGAAGCAGGAAGAGAAGCCAACCCAGCCTGATTGCTTAGCTAGCTGATTGCTTGATTAGGTCACCACTCCAAAACCCTTTCAAGAGTATAATGTTTCATATGAGACAATGATCATCAGCTCAGCTGTTGTTATAAGGAAAAAACAAATATTCTTTTTCATTTTTTTCCTGATAATTAAAAGTAAATAATTTAAAAACAATCTTAGTTATTAAAACACTTTTTTATGGTATTTTTTGCACAAAATAATTTTGTGTTACACTTTCAATCTTTGAAGTGCTACAATTATTCCTTGTGACATCCCCTCTCAGACTTTCTGGAACAGCACTGGGAAGGTGTGTAAGTGGTGGAAATATATTTAAAGAGAGAAGGCATGATGTACGTGTGCCTTCACATGTCATTTATCACAAACACATAGGAAAAAAAATGGAAGACTACCCTCCTAGTCCAGCACTCGCCTTTGGGATATCCAGTAATAAATGTTAAATCCATAAGGACCTATCTTACTTGTCCCAATCCTGCAAATACTTCCCACCCCTCCAGAGCAAAACTCAAAATTTTGTCACAGAAAAACAGAACTTAGAGTAATTACAGCAAGAGAAAAGGAGATATCACAGTAATAGAAGTTGCTGTAAGACTGACTGATTACAAAGGGAAAAAAATCCAGGTGATCCTGGGGAAGTTGAAGCAGAAGGCAAAAAAATACAATAGTTTTTGACTTTTAGGTGTTTAGTTGAACTATGATGTTAAGGGAGTTATGTAGGAATGGACAGTAATTTATATCCTTGATTTCAGCTGTCCAAGCAGGAGATGTTGGCCTGTCTGCATGCAAGTGTTCAGTCACTAAGGGCAGTAGATCAAGAAATTCTAAACAGATTTATTCTTTAAATTTCACATTTGATGAGGAAGTGGGGTACTGTGGCATCAATCATTATGCATTCTCCCTCACCAGATTAAGCCTAAAACCTAGTCATAATCCCTCTTAGGAGGCACTTTATTTTATCCTGTAATAGGTTTAACACATTTCAGCTATTGCACACATACATATGTGAAATTGCTGGGATTTATCTTCTGTATATACTACAAAGGTTTGCAACAACTTTGACCTGGCATATTTCTGAAATATTGAAAGTATTTTAATTTTTGAAAATTGGTGAGAAAAGAAGGTATGTAGTTAAGGCACAGTACAGTTCTTGTTGGTTTATCAAAGAAATCACTTACTTTGGGAAAAGTGAAGACCATCCTGGGATGAAGCCAGGATCTCTGGTGAACCACAGAAGGGTCATTAGAATGAACAGGACAAGTGTAACAGTTTCTGGGTAGCTATAGCAGAAGTAAAATTAATTATAAATTTTCCTGAATTCACATTTGGATTTACTTCCTCTTGTTTGCAGATTTATAGTTTGAAATACCTAATTGGTCCAAGTTTCTTGTACTCCTGCTGAATTACTCGTGATGAGGCCTCTTCTCTAGCTGTTTTCTTCTTGCCACACTTGAACATGTTCTTAAAACTGGAATGTAAAGCAGCAATATTGAATGATGAATTAATAGTGTATACAGAAAAAACTGTCCAACCTTTCCAGTTACCAATAGCACTTGACAAATGTAAAATTGTCACTTTACAATGCAGTATCTCCCATATACTTATCACACACCAAACTGAGCATATCGGAATTAATTTACAATGCCCAGTGGGAGACTGACAGAGGCAGAAACCAAATGTGCCCTGTTAGTGATCAGGTCATTTGCCCAGGAAGGATGAAACTTAAATCATGTGAACTAATTGAAACAATCAAATATATAACCTGTCTCTTTAATGAAAGTCATCTATGGCTTTGCTTTACTTTGTTTTGGAATGAAAAAATTTGTATCACATGAGTAGCTTACATATTGATCAGCAGAGTATTTGCTACAAGCCAGGGCTTCATTCTGGGATAAGACTCTTACACAATGTTAAAAAGAACATTATCAAAACAATCAAGAAAAATGAAACAATAGATGTTCACATAGAGAGTGGTAAGCATGGGATGGTTCTGTCTGCTTAAAACCAGTCTCACTTTTCATGTCTCATACCATAAGTAGCCATGTAATGTGGAAGATTGGTGTCCCACCTATCTCCCCAGATGTTAGTGAACTCATGGAGAAAAAGGCTTTGAAGAATCATCCCAAAAGAAGTATTGTCCTCTCCAAAACTATAAAAGCCAAAGCTCTCTGGAGAAACAGAAACCCTACCATACCACCACATATAAATTTAGGAGACACAGAAGTTTTTTACCTCACATTTACAAATACAGTCATCCAGTTTATTACACAGACATTGATCAAGTATTCAAACCAATGCGCCACTCCAACAAAGGGTGTAGACCTATTACTCTCCCAGTCAGAAAAAATGTATAATATTTCAGTATAATTCTGTCTTGCACACACGCACTGATTAATGATGATGTGTGTATATTATAAATGAGTGAAATATAAATAAATATATATTTTATATTTATATAAATATAAAATCACACCCATTTGTGATGTGGACTTATCACACTGGGCTGAATAGTCCAGGATCCTTATTTTAGAAAATTCTTGTTCCATCCGGAGATTAAGCCATACTAATCAAGGTCGCAAAATCACTGTTGCTGCATTTTTTCCTATTGAGCCTATTAAACTAAGATGCAATATTTACTCCTGGTACAAATTATCTTTTATATCAATAACCTTTAGTTTTATTGATTATACCATTCACTTACTCAAACCCAAGGAAAAGCCACTGGAGCCAAACCCAGGAGAGCAGTAGAATAATAACTGTGATGGGGATGGAAAGGATAAACCAGGATCCAAAATTGATGCACTGGCAACTTGGGTAACGTCTGGATGAAAGAAAACAAAAAATGTTCAGTTGAGCTTTGCAAAGGAATAAAGACTTGTGAGAATTGCCAGAAAGCACTGCTGCAGAAGAGTACTTCCGGCTGGACTTCAGCATGAGGTGGCCTCTAGCAATCTCTTACCTCACCCTCCCATCCTGTTCCTGGTCATCATGACCACTACAAGAACCAGTTGTGCCAGTTATCTGAGCACTGGATCAGCAACAGGATCTGACATTGACTGAGGTGTGTCTAAAGTGAGTTCGGTAAGCAAGGGAGGGCCATGCACAGCCTAAGGACTGTTAGGACTATGAAGAAACAGAATTTGAAAGAAAGGAGTTTTTTGAGAAGAGACTTCAGCACAAGAAAATATAGTCAAATGAAAAAGCTCCAATGAATGTAGTAGACAACAGTGGAAGCAACAATGAGACTTGTATTTTTTAGACTTCCATAAGCAATTCAAAACTGATTAAAATCAAAATTATTATTACTAATTTCCATGAATGTTCATTGGCTAGGTGGATTGTCTCTCCACTCACCTTGTCTCTTTGAGGCTGTCTTAATCTACTGTTTATAGATGTGGGTCATTCAAGCAGAGATCTCCCTTCCGTGTGCGTATAAGAAAAGGAGAAGGGCTTTGTTTTTCTGAAAGAAATTGCTTTACTGTTGAATGTGATTGATGCCAGATAGGCAAAAAGGCAGGGTAAGAAAGCCTGTTTTCCAATTTACTTTGTGAACAGAAGTTACTCTTCCTTTGAGCTCCTCCAGCTCTACTGAGAGAGCTTTTAATGCTAAAAGTGAGAAAATTCAAGTCTCCTTGAGCAGCCCTCCTCCTTGATGCAAAAATGAGTTGGAAGGGAAAGAAAAATATCCAGACAGAGATGCTAATGACTATTTCCAATTATTAGACAATATATTTCATTTCAGGTCTTGCTAGAAGGAAAATAATTTTGGTGAGTCCACAGGGTTTTGATGCTGTAAATGCTTGTGATAAATGCTCACTCAAGTATTGTGAAAATTTTAGATTTGATCTATATTTACTATGATGCTTACCTATATCACAAATAAAGTCTAGCAGGGACCAAACCTAAGCCCCCACCTTCTGTTTGAGGTGATGTTCTGAGTTGCAACCGTACATAATGATGAGACAGTGAAACTGGAACAATATACAGCATTGTGCTGTTACATAATTTATTGATTACATGGCTATGTATGTTTTATTACATGATTAGCCACATCAATTTTTGAATGTAAAAATTCCAAGATTGGAAAGAACTGATATCAGTAGTAATTATTTAACATTTCATCACTTGCTAAAGTGTTTATGATCTTTCCTGAAATATGTGTGATAATTTCTTAATGAGCAACAAAACAAGTTCTTAAAAACTTTATACTAAAGACCCAATTCCACAACAAAATGTTAATTTATTGTGGTCAGGTTCTACAATAAGTTTGTACAGAGCTGAATATTTGTGTAAGTATTTCTAGTAATCTGAATACTGAAGTTATATTCTTCATCTCCAGAGCAAATATTCCTCAGGTAGAATAGTGATAAATTTAAATGATTTTTAAAAAAAACCTATTACATAGTTCTGGTTGGATTACCTGCTATTGTTGGATTATCTACTACAGTTCTTGCCTGAAACAAGGATGGACAGGACACACTGATTTATTTTCTAGACTTATTTCCTCTGTTAAATGAAAAAGTGCAATTGATTTTAATAATCCTCTTACTACAGTGATTCAGTGTCAAAAACAGTAAACTCTTTGCAGGCGAACACTACAAATGCTATCAATAACTGGTCTTCAACAATTTTGTCATGTGCAACATGGAATAGTGGATGGAAGGCAACAAAAGAACTGCGCTTTATTTTGTTCTATTTCAAAATTGGAGTAGGAATGTTTCTGAAAATAAGTAGTTAAAAAAAAAATGTTCAGAGAGAACTATTGGATTTCAAGGGGTTTGGACTCAAATTTGCCAGTTTACTTTTCAAACCATTCTACTTAAATGTAACAAGGAATATTAAAAAATGGTTTGGAAAACCTTAAAACATTGTTCCATTGAATGCAAAGTTTCAGACTGGTTTGAAATGATTTGCTTTTTTGTTGATTAATGGACCCAGATTTCTCATTTCAACAGTGCTTAGCCTCTTAAAAGTCTCCTGACACTCTCTGCTAAGCAGACTGAACTTACCTCCTGCTGTACTTAGAAATTAATTAACAGGTCTTTATGGCCAGAGAGTGCCTGTCCTATACATGCAAGTAGTGTTTTCCTTCTCAGACAAATCTATCTTTTTCCATACAGCTACCCAAATAGTAAAGTACTACTTAACCAAACAATGGTCATCTTGTTGCAAGTGTTGGCAGATCACTTACAGATTTTCTCTGTGTAAGGCAAATAAAACCATGCAATTTCATTCTGTCTCCTTAACAAACAATTAAGAAAAGAAATAGAATCAAATAATATCATATCGAAGGGCAAAGTTTCCAATGTGTTTTAGGGGAGCCATGTGAGAGCTCAAGAAAGAAAGTTAAATTCTGGACTAAGAAGAATACAGATAATATAATATAGTCTCTTACGAATTGAAGTGCTCAGCAAAAATCAGATTAGTCGATGTTCCTGTGATTGTGGTCAGTCCTCCAATGGTAGCAGAATAAGCAACACATAAGCACATTACTTTGAAAATCCCACTGTATTTGTCCTTTCTGCTTTTTCTCTCTGCTTCAGAAGGTGGTAGGTTCTGCTTAGAAAGTATATACACCAATTAATGTATAAGAAGGGCTCATAATCAGGTTCAAAAATAGAACTCAAGGATATCTCAGAAAAGCCGGACAATTTACTGGCAAGATAGTTGTTTGCAGTGTGATTTGGTTCGCAGTTACACTGGTAGTACAATTGTTCGTGTAAAGGAAAAGGCGGCAGAGTCAAATCCTGAAGTCCTTTCCCTGATCTTAGTCTTTACAGAAGAACTGCCTTTGTATAGACTGATACATATACACATACCTGATATATAGATTTTGTACTCTGGTGAGGTTGCTTTAACTTGTGTAAAATACACCGGGAGGACAAAACCAGTAATGAAATAACTATACAAGCAAAGTGTGTACATGTGTGTGACTACAGGTATCTCTCTTAGTGACGTGTAACCAGCTTCATTGTGCCATGTTGGGTATGGCATAGAAGTGAGATTTAGGTTAAAACTAAGTTTCATTGCATAATAAAAAGACACTTTAAGTACCTGTTCCTTCCCTTTTTCATTTTCCTTTTCAACTGTGCATACAGTATTACCCACATTGTTGTTATATCTGGAAAAACAATGGCATGTATTGTAACAAACAGATATTCTATTTAGATGAATTCTTAGAACATAATTTAATAAACTAATAACAATTACCCATTTACTTGTTTTTCTCTCTCTTTCCAGTCTGGGTTTTCATATTCTCCTATATTTTCTGTAAGACAGTGATGTAAAGACAGATAAGAATTTAAAGGAGTAAAACTGGAAAGGCTCCATCAGCATGTCTCATCCTAGGCAATCACTTCACATCATTCCATTAATACATTAGCAAGCACCAATCTCAGAAACAGCTGATTTGTGCCCTACTCCTTCATGACTCCTATTCCCCTGAATCTGAATCTTCTAATGAGGAGAAGTATTTTTAATTTACAATCCAGCTGTGTAGGTTTAGATTCAGTTGTTCTTCCAACATTACCCTGTAACTTAAAGAGCTCCTTTCTTATGCTAACATTTAAGCCTTAGTGTATCTATAGCCTGGAGTCATATTTCTTTCCAGACATCTCATGAGCCTGATAAGCCAGCCCCTTCCCTTCTCCCCTCATCTCATCCAACTGCCACCTTCTGCACCTGTTCAGTTTTAATTGAACTTTGTGACCATGAGAAAGCTCACACAGAATAATCCAAGAGAAGTCTCACAGTGAAGCACACAATGGTGCCAGTACTTCTCTAGCCGTTTAGTTGTACTTGCTGTGTTCGTTACTGCTGAGTGAGGGTGGCAAAGACAGACGTGCTCCGCGCACCTACCGTCCAGCTCCAGTGCTGGGTTGATGGAGCCTTTAGAGCAGGACATCTCCAGCTCATCAGCTTCTGCTTCAGCTCTCATGATCTGCTGAGCTACAGCTTCTACAATTGGCATCACCATGGCAGCAGCAGAGGTGTTGCTGAGCCACATTGACAAGAAAGCACAGCTAACCATGAAACCCAGCGTAAGCCTGGAATAAGAGAGAAGAGTCTGTGACTGCTACAGTAACACCTCCTATCATAAGTCTATTTAATATAGAGAACTTTGTCAACAGAAAAGTTAAAACACTGAAAATTAAAAGCTTGTAATTCTGAGAACATTTTTGAATCAAAGGTATCTCAATCTAAGACACTCAAATGATCATATTTTAGAGGTTCAAATGTGCTATAAAGAGAAGCAGAAGAAATAATGTTTATTTACACAGTTATACTGTATTTGAACTGTCTTTGAAGGAAGAGCACCATGTATGTCACTAATGAGAGTTAAAATGGCTACACTGCTGATGTTATTAATCTCGTATTATACAGTCTAGGTCAAAACCCTGGAGTCATCACTTAGGCAGTAAAGTCTTCTAGATACATCAGTTCAGTTGTAGGAAGAAAAATTAACAATTCAGTAAACAGTTGTTAACTTAGTTCTTAATCAGAGCACCAAGAGAAGTGTAGGCATTATTTGGGCTATAATAAACATCATCTTTGATATTAAATGGGAAAGGGAAGGTCATCACGATGCCTTAATCTGGTCTTGGCTCAACTTTTTCTAAGTTTATTACAAATAGTTATGTAATACACTGAATTGCATCAATGACTAAAAAAATCAAACATTCCATGTCATATCTGGCAAAGTTGGACTGCAAATTTAGAATACTGGTAACAATGTCATTTTTAATGTATTTCTTGGAGTTGGAAATGTGAACAGTCCTCTTGACTCCCTGTTCCAAGGTGCTGTCACTGTCGTTAAACACCTGCCATACATCATGATGAGAGAAATGAGTGGAGGGATAGTGGCGTAGCACCTTTCTCTCAGAAGACATCTGTGCAATTTGTAAAGTTCTTTGCCCAGTCTTGATCAGAAGCTTCACAAAAAGTGTCAGGTTTACTTAGTATATGAAGCCAATGTAGAAATTACATAAAAATCATGTAAACATTATACGATGGTGTAAAAATTCCATCAAAATGTCTCTCCTAGCCTTTCATTTCAGCTAATAGAAATGACATTTCAAACTGGATTTTTTCTCAGGAGGGGAACCTTGTCTTTCCCTGTGCATTTTTAATTGCATAGTGATGAAATGATCTGTAGACCAGCAAGTCACAGACCTGACTCAACACAAATTGTCATCAGTAAGTAGTGTAAAACCCACTAATTTAGACAGTTTTTGATTAGGTCCTCAGACAGAAGTTGAGGAAGAATTGTGTTTCTTATGCAGAAGATACGGGTGAGAATAAGCACACCGAATATGAATTTTCACACTGTAGAGAAATGCTATTTTAGTAGAACTTGTAAAGGTATTAAAAAATAAAAACAAATGAAGACACTCACTAATGTATTTCAAAACTATTCATCATAAATTTCTAGCATTAGATGGATTGATGGTCATGTGTAATGGATGGTCAGGTGACCATTTGGTACAATGTGGTGAGCTGTATTGAGGGACTCTAAAAGTGATTACAAAATAATGATATATATCCTATCCTGTTCAGCCCCAGTTTTTCGGCATTATTTTCCCTGTGGTATTGTTAAAAAAAATATTATGTGTGGAACCTTGGATGATTATTTCATTATATCCAGCTATAAAGTCACTCTTTGATTTGCAGTGCATAATTAGTATTTTATTACCCTTTCTAGTCCTTCCTTGCAGGTTGCATAGACATATTCACCTTTCTCTGCTAGTCTTCAGACTACACTGCATAGCTCAAATGACAGGAGGCCTTTATAGGCTCATAGAACAATCTGAGCTATTGATTGTGAAAGACCCTTAAGATCATTAAGTCCAATCATAAACATAATACTGCCAAGTCCACCATTAATCTATGTCCTTAAGTGCCACATCTTCAAATATCTCCAGGGATGATGACTCAATCACTTCCCTTGGCATCCAGTTCCAATGCCTGACCAACCATTCACTGAAGAAAATTTTCCTATTATCTAATCTAATCCTCCTCTGGCCCAACTTGAAGCCATTTCCTCTTGTCCTGTCACTTTTCACCTGGGAAAAGAGCCTGACCTTCCCCTGGCTACAGCCTCCTTTCAGGGAGTTGTAGACAGTGATAAAGTCCCCCCTGAGACTAAACAACCCCAGCTCCCTCAGCTGCTCCTCAAAAGACTCATGCTTCAGACCCTTCACGAGCTTCATTGCCCTTCTCTGGACTTGCACCAGCATCTCAATGTCTTTCTTGTAGTGAGGGGCCCAAAACTAAACACAGGATTTGAGGTGCAGCCTCACCAGTGTTGCGTACTGGGGGACTATCACTGTCCTGGTCCTGCTGGCCATGTATTTCTGATACACATCAGTTTTTCCAGAAGAATACATAATGCAGAATCCAGAAGTCTCTTGCTATTTTACTTTCACTGCTGCGCCATTTATGACTTCTAATGCAGATGTCTCCTGCAGTGATGTCTCTGCCTTGGGCTGGATGAGGCTCCAGTGTGCACAGGCTGCCCGGGGTCTGCTGCAAGTGGCTGAGGAGGGAGGGTGCAGAGAGCAGCACTGTCCCTGCTCTGGGCACAGCTGCTGAGCAGCAGATGCTGAGAGGTGGGTAGATCCTCTCCTTCACAGATCATCTCATCATAATCTTATCATCCCTTTGCCATGATCAAAATGTGACAGAGATGAGTGAGTTATGAAGGATGCTTCCTCAGGGTTTCAACTCTGTCTATGAAGTTGCTCTAGGTATCCTTAGCAGCTGGCTGCAGGTTTGACTGTCCATAGCAAGTTCCCCAGCAATGTTCAGCTTAGCACAGCACATCATCCACTTGTGTTCTCCCTTTCAACTTTTCAGCTAAAAGTTGAGAATTCAGGAGTGATCAAAAGAGAAATTGAAATAACTAAACCTGCATAGCACAAGAATACAGCTTAAGATAATGGGAGGCAGTAGAAGCAGAATGTAAGGAGAATTTTTTCCAAACAGAAAGCTACCAGCTATCGAAAGAGGCAGAACTTAGTCAAATACATGTGATATTTAATATTAGATCAGTCAAATTACTGAGGAATAGAAATAATCCAGCATTCCCATGAAGTGTCATTAGTTAAATCAACTAAGAGGCATCTTATTTTTCAGACCTGGGGTTTCTGGTTTTCTGACCATTTTCTTCCTTTCTGCTTCCTGGCAAGGAGTCATGAGCATGATGTATTCTGGGAAGCTAAACTTGCTCTGCAGATCTTATCTTCAGCCTTACTGATATGCTGACAGATGCATCTGTCAGCCTAAACCTTTTCTACTAGTTTGTAAAGCAAGCAAAGTAAAATTTTTCACTTCATAAGACATATGTTGATAGTGAGTAAGCAGTGAGTGTGATTTCTTTTCCCTTACCACCTCATCCAGCTGAGGAAGTTCCTATCCCTCAATATTTTTTTTCATATGTAGACAAAGGAAAACACCACAAGTAAAGACGTGTTAATGAGTTTTTCCTTCCCCACCACATGCTTAGTTTTATCATTCCCCCCCCTTGTGTATTTGAACTCTTTTTTTTTTTTTGAGAACAAAANTGTATTTGAACTCTTTTTTTTTTTTTGAGAATGTCCAGAATTTTTAAAATACAATTGAAATAAAAATAATCAGCATAGAAAAGATGTTATGTTGTAGGCATTGGGTGGGAATCTTCCAATGATAATCAAAAAATGGGACTCATATTACTCACAATCATACTTTTTGTTCAGAAGGATCCTTATTATGAACAGAATCACTGCAGGGACTTTAAATTAGGATTTCAGCAAAATAATGAAGTTTCACCTATGAACCAATCATATCCATTTAAATATCTACTTTATTTGAGTAGAAAAGAAAGGCTGGATTTCTACTGTAGAAAAAGCAGCAGGCAGTTATTTCTGGAATACATAGCTTTCCACAAGTATTATTGTCATTCAAGACATTGTTTAGCACATACCATGCAGGGTTGACACCCACCAGCATCACCATTTTTAAAGCCACTCTTTTGTGGAGATTCCATTTTTCTATTGATGTTGCCAAACAAATTACTCCAATCAGCAGCAGATGAAAGTCTTTAAAATAAGAAGATGCTACCTGAAATAAAAGAAAAAAACAAAAAGCAAAAAAGGAAAATAAATCCTTCTTTTTTTAATTAAATGGTGAGTTTCTTTTAGCATTTGGTAATATAATTTTAATGAAAAAATACAGTAAGATTATATTATGAAATAAATAAAGAGAAATTTTTTTGGCTTAAAATTAAACTGTTAAGTTCATTGGAACTGTTAAATTCATTCAACCAAATGATTCAAGAATAAATTCACTACAGTGTATATGGTTAAAACAAAATAAAAAATAAAGCTTAGGATAGAACAACCTAAAATCATCAGTCAAATCTCACATACATTCTAAATCACCAATGGAATGTTGTTTTTATTACTTTTTTATCTATCCAACAGATAAAATAACAACTTTAAGCATAGATTTGGAGTATGATTATCTGTGAAGTCATCTCTTTGGCATGAAGGTATATATAATTAGCAGTTTGCACATGAGATCATTATTGTGACATTTTTCCTCTGTAATATTAAGGATATTTCACAACTATCTAGCATTTTCCCATCAACTGGCATCTAAGCACTGAATCACTATCTAGGAAAAATTATTAAAGAAATGTGAACAAGTCCTGAAGAGAAAGCACGTAAGCAAGTCTTGAGGCAGAACTATTGTGATTGGCACTCAGCAAATCCATGGATTTGCCTGACAAGTTTCAACATTATGTGCTTCATTCTTTGGAGTTTTGATTCCTGACATGCACAATATAAAAGAGAGAAAAATACAGGTTACCTGCTTGGATCCCAATACACCAAACAATGGGAACATAAAGGCAGGGAGCAAAGCTGAAACAGCCAGTGGCAAAGCTTCTGTGAGCCAAAAGATGGCAACTACAAACAATGTGTATGCACACTCTGCTTCCTAGAATACAAAAGGCACCAATAAAAACATGAGTTGATCATCCAGGGGAAAAAATATCACAATTCGAAAAGTACAGCTACATCAGTAGAGAGATTCCCCACACCTGGAAAAAGTATGAATCAAAGGACCTGCATTTAGGGTACTTATTGTGTGTATAGACAATCCTGCTAAGATATGAAACATAGTCTGTAAAATAGTTCTAGAGAGTTTTTTTCTAAGACATAGTAAAATTATTTAAATTCTACCACTCAGGAAAGGTGGGAAAAAAGTCAGCTGCCTATTCCTTCAAGGACAATTAATCATCTAGGTCATTCTGGAGCATTCTCAGGCCATGAATTCCTATAAATCAAAAGCATTCGGCCTCTGTAAGCAAATGTTTAAGCCTCTAGGAGTACTCACAGTCAATAATAGCTCAAATTTTGTCTCTCCTGAAGTTTTGCTGTCAGTATCAACAAGACAAGGATATCATCTAACAAAAAAGGTATCATGCAAGAAATATAGCTGTTGTTTTCAAGGCTTTTGATTTTAGTGACTGTCTTTTGTTTCAACTCCTGAAAACTAGGAGTTTTTTCTTTTTTTCTTGTTCTTTTTTTTTTTCCCCCGTGACAATCGTTTTCAATGCTGCCTGTAAAATGCAGCCCCAGACAAACACAGTGAGGTGAAGTAAACCTAGTTTCTTCCAGAGTATTAGAAATCTCTTTTGTGTAGTTTTTAATTTGTATTTCTGCTTTTAAGGAAAACGGTTTGGAACCCCTAGTGCCCCTGGTTAGGGTATGAAATCACTCAACAGCAGCAGACATGGTTTGTACCAGGAAAGGAACAGCTTAATGATGTGGCCCTTGGAACATTTGACTGGAAAACAATATTAAATCTAAGTCAGTCAGTTGTGGCTATCATTTATTTTGGGGAAGAAGTTTTTGTTATGTATGAAACAATATGGAAATAACCATTCACCTAGCAAAAGTTCATCTCACTTAAGTCCTACCACATTACGAATTTCCCATGAATTTCCTCTCAGAAAGGAAACTGAAATATTAGAACTGTGATGTGAGAGTGTGAAGCACATTGTTTTGTAACCACTGTCTATCTGTGATGCAAGGACTTCTGACCCAAACTTTCACATGTTGTCATACATGGGATGTATGATGCACACATGATAACACATCACAGAATTCCATTTCATTTTGCTGGCATCAGAGCTGTACTAAATAGAGTCACCAATGACATTGTTAGATAGCTGTTTCATCAGCTTGGAGTTGTCACAAGAGTTAGTAAATGACAGAATTTATTTCAAGTAAAATAAAACTATGATGTCCTGTCATAGATTTTGCTCTATTGAGGAACCAGAGGGAATTTATCAGATCATTGATTTCAGTCATTTCCTATCAGACAACATTAAATGTGATGAACTTAAAATCCTTCATTAAACAAAAAAGTAATTGCAGCTCTTTTCCTGACAATTCATCCCCATTGTCATACAGAGCTTTTAGAAGTGCCCAAAAAGTAATAATGAGAACAAGACTTTCAATGTAATCCAGATGTTGTTAGAAAACAAATACGTGATTCAGAGCTTCAAGCATCCAATACAGAATTTTATGTTGAAGCTGTCTTCTCTACATTTCTGTGCAAATACAATGAGTTGACAAAAAAAAAAATCACAAGGCAAATATCATTATTCATTTAAGGTCCCTTCCAACTAAACTATCTGTGATTCTATTAATTTGAAAAGGTCTGGGAATCTCAGTCTTTACATATAGGTGCAAAATGATTATCTCTCCAAGCAGGTCACTTACTTTGGTTTTGATGATGAGTGGAAGTGGAAGTAAAAGCAGTGGGGTGAGGACAATGACCAGGAACCTTCGATAAGCCAGGAGGTAGCTAAGAATCTTCATGGTTGATGGCTGTTAGATGAACTTTCCTGAAGAAACTTCCAAAAAACATGTCTGACTTTAAATAGCTGACTCTGATTAATATTTTTCCAAGCTATCACCTTTAGCCATTGCTAAAGCAGGCCAGTAAAGCAAGTTAAAATTAAATCTGGCTCTTTATTGTTTTAGTGAGTTTATTAACAGTATGTTGATAAGATAAGTGCTTGCCTTAAACCAAGGCTGGATGTCAGCCCTCTCAGGACTTTCTCTCCCTGCCCTTCTTCATAACAAGTTTATGTAATTACAACAGGTTTTAGACAGCTAGAAAAAGAAAAACTTCAGGTGCTCTCCCAGTCACGGTTGACTTCCACAGGAATACATAGAATACATGTTCAAAACAGGTTTGGGCATTATATGAAATCATAAGGAAGATAATTTTATTGAACAGAATTAAAAACTCTTCATCGTCATCTCCATCTGTGGAGATATTAGAACTTGATCTTACAAGATCCTGAGCAACCTGATCTGAACTTTGCTCTGCCTTGAGTAAAAGGTTGGACTAGACGACTTGCAGAAGTCCCTTCCAGCCTCAGCCTTTCTGTTGCTTTTATCTGTCTAGAATCTAAAGTATATGAGAAAAACAGGGACTTTTTTCTGTCTTGCCAGGCAGGGAATAGCCTCATTTTCTCTTCTCATGCAGAAATAGGGTAAGGTTTTTTATGTACATCATATGAAGTTTTGAGGAAGTCAAAGAGTAGGAGATTTTTTGAGACAAATGTCAAAAATAAATAAATTCTTCTGCCTGAATTTTTTCCTCTTTTTCAACAAAAAGAAAACTTGGTGCTGTCTTTGTAATACAACAAAATAGCATCAAATAAAGAACAGGAAAAGATAGGAAAGAAGCTTGTACACTATCTGTGGGTGAAGATTAAAAGGGGGAAGAAAACACCGTTTTGTGCTGGGGATCTTACATGAAGCAGAAAATTGGAAGAGGAGACAGATGAATGAGTGTTTGAGCTGCCACCAGAACCATCCAAAAGACAGGTAGATTTCACATCCAAAAGGGTAGATTTTTGCTATCCATATAACCTCTTGATTATAACAATCCTACGTGTCAGGGTGCAGGCAAACTAAATGATCAGATTGTCAGTGCTGAGTACACACTTCTGGTTTCAGGAAGGTAGGACTTTGGCTATGGGAAAGCAGTACCTCATATCTAACTCTCAGAAAGCAATTGAGTGAAAACCCAAAGGTGGGAAATAAACTGGGGAAAGTATAATGAAATAACAGCCTTGCTACTGGGGAATTGGGAAAACAGCTTTGGCATAACTTAGGGAGCTGAAACTGAGACTTCCTGGGAAGATAATGTAAGGGATTAAACATGTTCAAGTGAACTGGTAACTTTTGAAAGGGTTCTAAATATATAATGACAAACTTGTTTAAAGAATTCAGAGACAGCATTAGGAAATCTTCAAATATCCAAAAAACAAAAAAGAATTGTGTGAGATCTGGAAAAATCTGTGCTATAAAGGAATAACAAACATTTAGATTGATAAATTCAGAAGGATTGTGATATGAAATATATTTCAGTTGGAGAAGTCACAGAAATTTTCTATTAAAGTGTCAGAACTAAGAGGAAATGAGAGGAGAGTAGAGAGATTTAGTAAACAAAAAGCAGACAATGCTGGAGTATTCAACACTTTCTTTGCTTGAGTCTTCACAAAGGTAAATGGCAGTCAAATTAATATGAAAAAGGGAATGCACTATGGGGACAGTGCTGGTGGGAGTAGTGAATATTTAGATTTAATATATGTATGCAAGTCAACAGTTCCAGGTGAAATTCAACCATAATTCATGGGTGATAATTCATGCAGTAGTCTGAGAACTATTTTAGAATATATTTGAATGTATTTTGTTATGCCAAATATTTTAAAAACTGTGGGGTATTACAAGTTTCTAGAAAACTGGTCAGACATAAAAGGAAATTAAATATGTCACATTAACTCAATTTAGTTTTCTTTTTTTAGGGGCAACTAACTTAGTGACCAAAGATGTAAATCATATGCATTTCATTTTACTTCAATAAATTTTTTAGATAAACTAAGAGCAAGTCAGAGGTAAGCATAAAAGAAATACTCTAGGGGAAATTATGCCTGTGTGTAAAAATTATTTCTTAAGAGTTGTTCTTGAAGAGCAATTACAATTGTTTTACGTCATACTTTGAAGATATTTCAAATGGGATCCTTAAGAGGTCTATTCTGCTTAGTTTTCTAGCCCATATTTTTGTTAATGGTTTTGAATCATAAACTGGTAATCAGCAGGACAAAGATAATATTATCTAGCTGATACCAGATCATTCAATCTGCTTTTTCAGCATTCTTACATATATAGCAAAATGTCGTGTGGAGACAGGAGTCCAGAAAAAAAGAGAAAAGGGAAAGAGACTTCCAGTACTGATTCAAATAAAATATTGCTGATGAAGAGTAGAAATTATCCTGCATAATTAAAATTGAAATTCTCAAGCCTGTCCGCAGGTCCGTGGTCAGCTATCAGAGACAGTCAGGGCAGAATAAGGAGTTACACTGAGAAGATTTCCTTCCAAACTTATGCTGAGATGTTTCTGGAGCAGTCAAGCTTCTACAGGTAACTTGAGAATGGACCAACAGATAGATGCTCAGGGGGAGAATGAAATTGCAGTGGAGTAAGTTTAGTGGAGGAGGGCTGAAGGCTTTCTGAAAGAATGAAATTTGGGACAAAACTTTCCTTACAGGCAGGAAGCGGGAACAAGAGAAGATATGCAATCCTGCTTACCAGAACTTTAAACACACAGTTCTGCACGTGAAGACAAAAGTGGTTTTAATGTGAGGTGTTACTGAACAATTATGAAAAAAAATTATATTCAGTTTGAAAAATAAATAAGAATGTATTTGCAACACCAGAAAAAAATTAAAAAGAGGCAGAGTTTCTAGAGAGAAAGAATATTTCTAGTTATGCTACCCAGTGTTAGCTGATCTGGGTCAGTACTGATCCCTTAATCCCTTGGGATTCTTGGAATGCTTAATTTATTTTTGTTATGTCTTGAGTTAACTGTGGACAACCCTTGTATTTTTTCTCAGTAGCTGAATTGAGTTTTTTGGTTCATTTTTTCAGCTCTCAGGAAAGCCTGTGGGAATGGTCCTTTTATGCTGAAGTTTTGTGTAGATAGCTGTGTTTGCAGCTTGGTTGAGGACTGCTATTTCTCTTTTATACTTCAAGAAGGCCTTGTGTGCTCAAAAACGTAATTGTGTGGGACAACAAAGCAGAAGTGTTTGAGAAAGAGGAAGGAAAAATTCAGGTTCTTTCAAAAGCTGATTTTTCAATAAAAAAAAAAAGATTACTCAAAGATTTGCATGAGAGATCCAGTTATGGGAAATGAGATGGCAAGAGGGGCATCATCACACCCCAACAAATACAAGCAATGAGACAGCAGTCATGTCCCCACTGGCTAGCAGAGAAAGAAAAATAAGCTCAAACTTTCCTAGGCACTATGAAATTCTGTAGAATGCATAGTCCAGGACTCATAGTCAGCTTGTGAGTTCTCTCTCTTGAGTGATCCAAAAGAACTGTCTTGACTGAAGCCCTGAGCAATAAACTGTTGCACAGATCATGCAGCATACAGTTCACGCAGTCCCCATGGGCCACTCTAGACAGCACCAGATGAGAGAAATATTCTCTATGCTACTGCCAGGAAGCATGACTCCACTGGAGTCTTTGGCAGAAGGTACCTGCAGACACCCCAGGTCAGCAGCGTCAAGGGTGTTGAAGCCAGGGCTATAGGGCAATTTGCTCAAAGGCCTGGGTACTCACGGCTAGTGTGGAAGAATGGAGATATCTATTGTATGTCTCAAGGACATTAAACCCTCAGAGAAAATAAAATGTGATTTGATTTGCATATTATAGGAAGTACTATGTCAAGAATCACTTGAACCAATGGAGAAGGAGCCTTGCAAGAAGAGAGGATGCACAGCAATGACCCAACACAACCCAGTAATTTAACACAATATGCCATCTCTCCTGTCCTGAGCGACCACCATAACACACGAAGGCCAAGTCATGCATCAAAAAGCTCAATGGACATTTTATGAATGTTTTACAGGGATGATCCATAGACTGTGGGAATCATATCTGTATGTATATGTATCACATGACAGGAAAGAAAGTGGTGCTTAGTAAGGTTGTATTGGATAGTTTATGACTTGAGCATGACAAACATTGTATGGACTGAGGGGTAGAGATTGGGCTGGGATGGATTTTGTTCATGGCAGTCTGTATGGTGCTGGTTTGGATCATGCGATGTTTTGAAAATGGAACTAAAAACGTAGATAACACACCTGTGTTTTGGTTATTGCTTAGAAGTCCTTCCACGGCATCAAGATATTCCCACTCTGCCCTCCTAGGGAGTAGGCTGGGGGTGTGCAAGAAGTTAGGAGGGGACACAGCAAAAGCAACTGACACACACTAATTAAATGGGATATTTTCTGCCATATAAAATCAGGTTTAGCAATAAAAACTGTGTTGGGGAGGTATTTTGGGATGAGAGACATTGCTCAGAGCCTGGCTGGGCATTGACCTATTTGCAGGAGGTGGTCAGTGTTTACTTTTCTATTAATTATTCCATTTTATTATTCCTCTTTATTTTGCTTATTAAATGTTTTTAACCCACAGGTTTCTCACCTTTGCTCTTCCTGTTGTCTCCCCTGTCCCACTGGAGTCAGAGCAGCTGAGTAGCTGGGTGGTGTTTAGCTGGTGAACCAAGTCAACCCACCACACATTGTCAATGGCCTTCTAAGTTACAGTACTGCTCTCTGTCTTAACACGCAGTTTAAAATCTTTTGATCATCACAAACACAAGAGTAGTACTACCAAACCAAGAAGAACATTTCAGTTAAGCAATACTTCCTGAGAATTTCAAAGCATTCAGAATTTAGTACAATGTGCAGCAGGGCAGGATACAGAGATATGTGAAGGGGGAAAAAATAAATCAGTATTTCCTTGTTAAATGTTGATCATGCAGGATTAGCAGGATATCTTTATAGAATGAGATAAGTACTATTTTAGAGCAGCACCCAAATCTGTAAGGAAAGCTTTTTTACACCAATATATGACTAATTATAGTAACAGAAACGCTATATATCACTACAAGAACTGTAAGATGAGTAAAGTATTACCCAAAGGGAAGAAATCGGTGGAAAAACAGTCAGGGCAAAGGAATGTTATAAAAGCAGCTTCTCAAAGACATTTGAAGGATTTATGCTTCTACAAAATTATATTAATGATTCTCAAAGTTATACTTATTGATAACAAAAATGAGAAGCATTACCAAAATAGTAAGTTTTTATATAAGAAGAATTTGAATTCTGAAGTTAGTATGTTCTACTACATAGAGGATAGAGAGGAAAGCTCCAGAAATGGCCTGGGTAAGCACTTTGGTGGGATTTACTTCTGATTTTACACATCCATATCTAAACTGGCCACCAAAACCTTTGGTTCACAATCTACAGACAGATGTATGTACTCCCATCCTGCTCAACTGAGGTGCTTTAACCATGCCAAGGAGAATTAGAGTGTTTCTCTTCACTGACTAAAAAGCCTTATGCAAGACATCTAAATTTTAGATGTCTGTGGTAGGACAGACTTGTTTTATCCTCTGCTTGTTTGGGAAAAAGTCTTAAGAAGCTCTCTGAAGTCAAGAATAGCTGCAAAAGACCTGGAGCACCGAGCAAAGAAACAATCTTCTTTCCTTCGGTCTTAGGCTTTAAGCAAATGGATATAGTATGTACCCATCATTAAACAGGATTTTATCAGAATTCTAAAGTTCATTATTGTTGTTAAGTAGCTTTCACTCCTTATCACTGAAAAAAAAATGGAAACCATCTCTAATTTTATTTGTGTATTAACTTGCCAGTGGCTGGGATCAAAGGGGTTCATTATTGCCAGAGAAAAATTAAGTGTCTTTAGTACAAACCCAGTACTGATCTCCACCTTTAGAAAGATGCCATTGAGAATAAATTTTCACTAAATAGAAAGCATGGAAATTATGTCACAAGCATTAATTCCCCAAGGTCTTGCATATTCTGCAAGGCTTTTAACAGGCACAGGAAATTTTGCCTGGCTGTTTCCCCTTGTTGCTGCTCATTATTTTTCTTCAAAAACATAAAAGCTTTTGAGACTGAAAATTCTATTAACATCCCCCTAAAACACATAGAGAGAATTAAACTCTCCTTCTCCTTCCCTTTTTCTAATTGCAGAAGTGAAAGCAGAACTGCACTGAGTGCAGTTCCACAGTGGTAGAGTTGGATGTGTGGTCACATGTGTCCCATCCTGAAGTTTTCCAATTTCTAAGTACATATCCAAGATGATAACAGACAACTGCTCCAACAACTTTAAATGCTCCAAAAACTAGGTTAGTAAATCTTTATGGAAATGTAATTGTATTTTAAACTGTGTTTTTTCTTTTTTCCATTGGTTTTCTTTTTTTAAAGTATCTCCTAAGGAAGTCTCTTCTAAGCTCAGCAGAATGTTATCAGGGACAATGAGATTTGTACGGAAAAGGAGGTAAACAATCAAAACAAAAGTACCTTTCTGGAATTTCCATAGCATGAAATTCTGAACAATATGTGTTATTTATCTCCAGATTGAATATGGAGACTTCTTAAATAATTTGGATGTTTTATTCCTATGTTCTTGGCCTGGCATACTAAACAGCTGTAGTAAAAAACCTCACTAAACTCCATTTATTTTCATAAGATTCCTTGCATTTCTGTTTCTACACTACAGAACAGCTGAGAAAGTTCTCTCTGAAAGAGATCATTGACACCTTTTGGAGAAGCAGTTCACAGAAATCAGATTAAATCAATTTTCATCATGTGATGAGAGAAGAAACAAATTTTATACCTACATTAAGACTGTATTTCTGAATGGAAGAAATCTGACACGTTGAATACACTTCCACACTCCTTACTGCATAAAAGCAAACAAACTGAAAAGAAACAAAACCCAATTACTTGACATTGAAAATTTTAATGACTAAAAAGTTCACTATGCATTGTAAACATGCTCCTTTTCATTTTGAATAGAAACGCACTGTACCTAAAGGACATTAGTGTTGTGATTTTTCAAGATGACCTGTACTTAGAGCCATTTGCTTTGAATCAGTTCAAGTGCTTCAGAAATCGCTATATATTCTTCCAAGTTTCTGAAGCAGAATACTCTCTTCTGATGATGCTAGATAGCACAGAGCTTCTCCAATATACTCATTTATCCTGGGTGCTCCCTTCCTGTGGTACTTCCCACTGGAATCACTGCCCAGTGACACAAAAGAGTATTTCCAAGACATAAACTGCATGTAAACTTCCTGTACATGTAGAAATGTAGAAGACAAAGGAATAATGGGATTTGAAAACAATAAAGAGCCTATATATGGGTCTCCTACACTTGAAGCACACCTTGAAAGGTTAAGAAGTCCCAGTTACATGAGATTCATTATACTAACTCTGTCTCTACATCAATCTGCTTCTCTCAAACAGCTCCTTGATAATGCTTCTAATCACTTCTTAAGTAGCTGTAAGAAGTTTAACTTCAGAACTGAAAGCAATTCAACTTCAGCAATGAGATATTGTGCGTACAGAAAACAAGTTCGGCTGAGAGTTTTTCCTGGATGAAGCATGACATTAACTAGGTGAGTCAAATTTCCCATACTCAGAACCCATCCTGGATAATTGTTAGGCAAGCCTGCAACTCAGCATGTTATTTACTTGGCCAGGACCTCTCTCTAAGTACAGTTCTCTTGATGAAGGAGCTGCCCTGCTTGGAGTTCGTCCAATGATTTTCTCCACCCTCATTCCAGAGGCTTCACTGAATGCCTGACTCCTGTACATGGTTGTCCAGCGTGCTCCTTTTAAGGACAACAGACTCATGCCTTTTGGCAACTGACCTTTGTCATATTCTGGCAAACTTCCCTTGCCAATAATCAGTAAGGGATAAAAAACCCTGAAGCCTTCAAAAGCTTTTGATCTTCCTGCATATTCTGCTCATCAACTGAACAGGTAATAATACCATTCTTTAAGAGACATCCTCCGGGCTGCTGTTATATGCCCCTCGTAAAAAATCAAAACACAAACATTGAAGCATTTATTGGCCTAATTTATCGTTTAACAATTTTTTGCCTCCTTAAAATACGTTTCCATGTTTATTCTTGTTGAATGACATGCAGTTGGTGCTGTGTGAACCCAAGGCTACTGTGTGCACCAAAAGCTTTAACCTGCAGTGGATCTGCATGGACAAGTCTTCTAATCAAAACAGACACTCTCACACCCTGGGAGAGTCCATGTGCACATTGGAGTACCTATAAAGGCAGAACTGTTTGTCTTGCATCATGGTCTAATTCTCTACTAGCATAGAGTTTAGCACAGCGTTTTCAGACCTCTTCCTACTGGAATGTGCACATTTCTAATAAAAAGATAGAGAATTTGGTAGAGTTAACATAGATTTGTAAGATTTCATTTCATGAAGTGCTAATAATATTCCTCAAACTTATAAAACATAGGCTTGGTAGTGAATTTCAAAATTTATGTCTGAAAATAGTCCACAACTGTCAGCAAACAATCTGAGCTGCAAAAAAAAGCAAATGTCTTCTGATAAAACACCATACTATCCTTTTGATTTTTATCATTTTGGAGGAGGAATTTTGTTTTAAAATTAGTTGCCTAATATAACTCCCAGATCAGAGTTTTAATTTTCGGACGTCTGTACATTCAAGGCCAGGTTGGATGGGCTTTGAACAACCCAGTCTAGTGAAAGATGTCCCTGCCCACAGCAGGAGATGGACTTGATGTTCTTTAAAGGTCCTTTCCAACCCAAACTTTTCTATGTTTGCTTTTATACAGAATGCAAAAACAGCAGGAAAAAATTCTGCCTACAATGGCACTATGAAAAGTGTCTTTGTTTGCAGGGGATTTCTCTTCATGACAGCAAAATCTTTTCCGTGGAGTTTTATCAAATAAAATGTGAGTCAGTAGTAGCATAATGATGTCTGCTGAGATGCAACATGAGAAGGAAAAATATTTAAATCCTTTCACCAATTATTTGCTAGCTTTTTCATTTTTAATTATTCCAAGTGATGACAGATAATTGGAAGTGGTAGAATTGTACTTCTTGTAATTGATATGTGTTGATGACATGCTAATGTCATCAGTCATGCTGGCTTTTATCTAAGATGTTTGATCAGTTGTGTTATTGTTGAGGAAATGATGTTAATCATCCAAAACCATTAACTATTATGTTTGACTTACACTCAGAGCAAGTTCAAATTCACTTCCTTGGATAAATTTACTCTGGTGAAACATAGTATTGAATAAATATAGTTTTTCAAAACAATGTAGGAACTTTTAATTGATAGATGTAACTATATGAAATTTCTCAGTGGCATAATTTTTTCTAAACTGATCATTCCTCGACTTAATCTTACTTTCTTTTCTTTTTTTAATTACTTATGATTTTAACAGTTTGCTTCCTTTGAATAAAAGACATTTATATTTCCATTTTATTAATACACTTTATAAGTTCTCACATTTTTCCCCCAGGTGATATTTTGTTAATCAAGTTTCTGCATAATTTTATTTTATCTTTTGGAGATTTCTAGAATTCTTTATTAGATCTTCTCCCATCTTGACCTAAAACTTCACATTAATACTTTGTTCTTTCAAATAGTATCTGTTTTTCATAAATGTCCAGAGGTAAAAACACATGAATAAATGCATCTTACAATGTGTAAATGTTTGACTTCATAATACTTTTGCGTTTAGGTGAAAATCCTTTCTGTCAGTCTTCTTATGTACTCTTTGTCTTTATAAAGTTTACTAAACTGCTAGATGACTTCATCCACAGTTTTCACATTGACAGTAATGTATTTAACCAACCTTCAGTTTTCCTTGTTCCTTTCTTAAATTTTCAGTCATTCTTTGTCTCTGTTGGAACTTTCAGTGGCCAGTTTGTCATCAACAATAAAATTGTTTCAGTCATTTATGTCTATAATGTCCTGAGAATATTTCATAGCTAGATCAAAGCTGGGCTTCTCTTATTTGAGGCATTACTTCCTAATGTTACACTAATGTTGGACAATAAAGGCACAAATGTATTTACTCAGGGATTCTTTGTATTCTTGACTTTCTCAGAAAAAATTTCTATGATGTCTACCATCAAAACAAATCACACAAGTACTCCCATTGCCCCTTGCTGCTGCAAACAAACTCAACTTGCGATAAAATTGACTTGTGAAGTCTTGGAGGTAGCTGTACATATTCCTCTTTTTCCTCATTCTGTCAAGACATAGCAATTAGCATGCATCAAATTAGCACGCACCTTTCTTAATTTAGATAAGGAGATTTCATGGAGCTGGGGAGCAATCCCCTGAATGTCTCATGATTTAGGCAACATGAGACTTATATGCCATGCCGTGAATGTTTTTTTTCTTGCAAAAAATTGATTTCTTCTGGGATGCAAGATCAGCCTCTTAACAAGAGAGAATATTGGTATCTGTCATTTAATCAACAGTAAAGGAAACACGTATTTCAAGGAAAATATATTCCAGCAAATAAGGACTAAAATTCAGACATGAAATTACACTATAAATCCCACTTTGATTCCTGTAATGTGTTTATCAAAGTAATAGAGAAGAGAAAAATATTCATCAGTAATTGCTTTACCATTAATATTTTCTTTTAAAACAGACCAAGCTCAGAGATCAGGTCCAGAGTTGCACTGAATCGTATTTTAGGGCTCTTCTAGTTTGCTTCATTTGAATTTGATTCAGTATTAAAGTCTAACAGCATGAAAGATCAGGGAGCACTAATCATGAGGTTTGACTAGCACCATCCCCTTCTCCCTTATTCTGAAATAATCACTTATTTCAGGTTCAAAGCAAGCTCTAAATTAATATTGCATGGCCATGCCATTTTTGTGGAAAGAATCGGAATTCTTAATCAAACTTAAGAGGATATATTTAAAAAAATGCATAAAGATGCTATTACTTTGTTATTAGATGCAATTCTGAGCCTCCCACAGATCCGTGGAGCACCCTGGTTCCAAGCCAGCCAGCTCAGTCACACGAGGCTGAGCCTCCAGCCTCCAGGGTTAATGGGCTCATACAGGTTTACATCAGTGGTGGGCAAGGCCTCTTCAACAAGAGATTTCAACAAAAATTAGGAGATGGATTTACAATATGTCAGCGATTAGCCTTGTGTGACAGATATGAAGCAGGAATAAATGACCATAGATTGTGTCATATCAGTGACAGCAATGTCAGTTGAAACAAAGAGACTTGTTCAGGTGGCCAGGCTACATTCCCAGCAACTGCTGCCAAAGCCAAGACCAGCTGAACAATTTAATTTTGGAAACAGCTCAGGCCTTAGAAATATGTGTTCCCCCTCTCTAAAATTTCTAACATGCAAGATTTTTTTGCTTTTAATCTAGTTTCAATCTGATTAAAAACAAAGGTAAATTTGTATATTAACAGCTCCTGTGACCTGGAAACACAGAGCCTTTGCCAGCTCTACTGATCCACTTGCCTGAAGGATCTGCTTACATCTGGGAGGTCAAATCACCAGATCCCGTGGGTGTAAATCAGAAAGAAAGTGGCAAAAGCATACTTTATGGGTCAAAAAAATTGAAATATCTTTTATGTCTTACAAATTAACAGTATTTCTTCTCAATTATATGAAAGGCCTCATCAGATGTACATTTCCAACCCCCCAAAAAATATGAAGGACAAGGAGGGTAGAGATACAACACCACAAATATGTAAAGTATGACAATCTGGAATTCCTTATGGAAATTCCTTATGGAGAGACATCAGTCACTTTTCCCTCTAACCTGGCTTCAGGTCACTACCTCTATTCTTAATATTTACAAAGATTAACAATCAGCCAATTTACATATATATAGCTCTGTAAAAGATTTACAGGTTCAAATGGTAGGAATGAGCTTCAGATATCCCGGCAAACTTCCTATCTTCACGGTTCTTCCAAATCAAATCCCAGTATATGTTCTCTTCCCCACCACTCGTCTTTCCCAAAATAAAATGAAATTCATCCAACAACAGTGAAACAATAACTAAAAATAATACAAAAAATTTTTATTTTGTTCTGACTTTTTCAGAACAGGGTCCTTTTTTTTTCTAAAACATCCTGAGTGATTATAACTTTACTTATGAAGAAGGCAGAAGAATATAGTTCAGGGGTAAAGATGTTTTGTGTACTGGTGGGTAGCACGGCACAGCAGCACTGGGCTCCCAAGGGCTGGATTCTTAACAGAGCAAACTCAACAGCAGTAGCTCAAATTAGCTTCTTGGCCAACTCTTGGATACACTTCAAACAAATTGTCAACATTTCAACAAAATTATCCTCTCTTTTACTTTCCTGATGTGTGACACAGTAACTTTCCTGGAAAAAAACCACCCATAACACTCCTGGTCAACTTCCCTTATGCTATGAAAATTTTTTCTGCCTGATTCATCAGTTTAAGATCTCTTTAGAACACTATTATTTATCAATACAAAGGAAATACTTCTTGAAAACAAATTACATTCTCAGCTATGGTACTCAAGGCCAGATTGATACAGAACTGTTTGGGCTCTCTCTGTTTTAACCCCCCATGAGGGCAATACAACTCCCATTTTCTGTCTCCAGTAATAAGATTGGCACAACTCCATGCTGGCTCATCCCAAACATCAGCTTTTCCTATGAGACAACATCACCAGGCTTGTTGCTTTCCCCTGAGAAGAGGCAGCTGCTGGTTAACAGCAATCATTGGCAAGCAGGCACATTCCTCCTACCTGCCCAGAGCTGCCAGCAGGGAGCAGAGGCCAGCTCTGCAGCCCTGGCCCAGAGCAGGGCTGATAGGCTTGACCTTCAAAATCAGACCGGTCTCTTCTGGCTGCTGAGGTCAGGACAGTTTGGAATAGAGATCTCTGCCCTGTGTGCTAACAGCCCCATCAATGGGCTCCCATTTCACTTTGGGTCCTTGTGCAGTAGCTATGTGCTGTTAGTAAGTACTGCTAACCCACCGCAGCCAAGTATGCAGAGTGATCATGATGTCTCTTAAAAGATAAGTATGTTGTGTGGCTATGCAGATAAACACCACTTTCCCCAGGTGTTCTGAACAATTGACAATGGGAGATTAATGAGAATTTCTGTCAGATTCTGAAAACTCTCCTGGCTACTCAAGCGGTCTGCAAATTCCTCTGTCACAAGGTTCAATGCCTCCACATTCCTTTGCAGAGTGTCAGGGTGATCTAACAACAGGAAACCTGCTGTTGCTGGTTGCAGAGCAACCAAGGAGAGAAATAATCTGTGTTATAACAATTTGGTCTTCAACCAGGCTCAAGTTAGTAATGGTGAGGCCAGGGAATAGCTGATCCCAGCTGTGTGATGAGACTGCAAGCTTTCCACAGTGTTCAAGTACCCTCAGTAAACCACTTTCTTACAGGTCTCCTCAAAAACAACGGAGTGGCTTGAAAGCTTTAAAAACAAACAAACAAACAACCCCCTAAAACAAATAGGCTTTATTACAATATAAAGTGAGCCAACTAACATTTTAAATAGAAAAAAATCAACTACTTAATATGCTAAGAAAATTAAATAAAAAAATATTACCTTTTTATACAGACTTCTCCATGTCCAAAACAGTTCTTTATTCTGATGTTGGTTTAGCTAGTTTGGTGGCTTCCTGACCAGAGCAAATTCTGCACAGCCTCCCCTGATGTGGACAGTTTTCCCTCTGTCCCTGTTAGGGCTGGCCAGCTGCTCTCTGCTCCTTGCAGCAGTTCCCATCTCTGAACTAAAGGTTCCCATCTCTGTGCCCTGGTCCTTTGCTACCCCTCCCTGAATGCTCTTGAACCTGCCCAGTCCCTCAGCACACTCCCTCAAGAGCAAGTTCCCCCATCTTGCCTTCTTTCCAGACGGCTGCAGACAATTAAGTTTCTATTCAACTGATCAGCATGAATACATCTGTAGCAACAAATTAAGTGTCAAATTTGCTTGGGTCAAAATTTCTCAATTGTGTGGACCAACCAGCTTTTTGGTGGCCAGCACTCAGGTAAGATTAGTTAAGCCCTGCTACTCAGCCTCAGAGGCAAAGGGAACTGTGCTGTCCACAACCTTGTTGAAAGCCATTGATTCTGTTAATACCTTCCTCACCTGTCTTGTCTCTTGACAGGCCACACAGCAAATTCAGCAAACTCAGACACTTGCACAGATAGACCTGGCAGCATCACCAGGGCTGTGCTGTTACTGCCACATTTTGGTCACCTCAGCAGTCTGTTTTGCACCCTGGCTGCCTTCTCCAAGACTGAGGTGAGACGCATCAGCCCTATTCCCTGCAAACAGAGTGGAAAAGGGCTGACAGTACCCCCTGAATCTGAATGGCATCACCAAACTTTGAGAGAGGCACATGCAGACCTGTGGAGGAAGTCATGGTATTGTGGAAATAGCTATCGCAATTAAGGCCCATCTCTTTTAAAAAAAAAAAAAAAAAAGAAAACCCAATTAAAACTCACAATCCGAATACACTGAGCTGCAAAACAATATTCTTGTTAAGTCCATGCCCTCTGTTACAGATACTGCAAGCAATGCGACTATAAATATAATAATTAGTGAGGAAACTTTACCTAATGCAATTTAACATTGACTAATCTCTATAGATGAACATACTTTGTTTACAGCTAGTGACCTATGTGTTGCAAACAGTGGCTATGTCAAATTCAGGCAGGGGTGAGTTATAGTTGAGTGTAACCCAAAACACACATTGTGCTCTTCTGAGTTTCAAAAGTCTATATACAGGATTCCCTAATTTCCTACTTATTCACTTAATTCTAACTAACATTTACATTATTTTTTGGCAAGGTTTCTTTTCGCAGTGGTTCTCCATTGTTTTCTGCAGCATGATTTGACAAAAGTTTCTCACAGCAAACAGCAGAAAATCGGCTATTAATACATTGCAGTAGAACTATATTTTATAGAAAGCACATGCAGTATTTGTAACTTAAGTGTGTGCCAAATTCAAACTTATAACAAAGCAACAAGAGCAACTATTTTTAATACTTTAAGTTTCTCATAAGCTCTGCTGTTGCAAAGGTCAGTAGAATTCTAAAGATAGTAAACTTTCAAACCTCTGTAAGTATAAAACACTTATCACTTAGGGGGGATTTGCTGGGATTATTTAGGGGCTACACTGTTAGTACATAAAAGGAAAGATTTCTTCATTAAAAATTCACAGTAATCTTCACTAATATATATTTTTGTATGTCTTATCACACCCCAAAGGAAAGAAAGAAGAAGGAATTTTTTTGGGGGGGGGGGAAGGGGGGGGGGGGGAAGGACCTTTTATTTATTTTTATT
>VZTE01000157.1:100856-168277 GCA_013397775.1 Eulacestoma nigropectus
TGGGGAGGGGGAAGTACCTTATATTTATTTATATCTCTTTTGATAAAGATTCTGAATTATTAGTACTATATTGTTAAAGCTTATATGTATATCCAAGGAGTTTACATTAATCGTCAGCCACTGTTTAGCACAAGCTCAGTAGAATATCCACCAAAACCAAACAAAAAAGATGATTTAAATACAATCAAAGCAAATCCATTTAGAATGTGAATGACTATTCATGGTATTCATCCAGTTGTACTTATTACATATATACAGCTTTCCTGCCTCTGGACAGTGGAGCTGAGCCTTGTTTGCAGTATCAGAAGCAACTTTTTCACAGGAAGAATGAAATTTTCCGCTGTTTCCTTTTTTCATCTCAGTTTTGCTATGTCCTGTCATTTCTGTCTCTCTGCTCTCTTTCTTTTCTCTGCTCCTCAATGGACTTGCTGGCAGGCTAAACTACAGAAAAAATTTAATTAAAAATGGTTCCTTTCCCTGCTTAACAGAATCCTCACAATTCATTTCACCACAGTGAGAATTTTGTCACAGTCAGGCAAAGAGTATTACCTCAGGAGAAAGGGATATGTTTTCAACACTGGGTTTTCAAAGGACTCTGCTTCACTGACTTGTTGAAAATATCCAGGCTTCACAAAAATTGAATGCTCTGTGTCATTTGTCTCTAATCTAGCTACAAAAATGCCCTAATAACTTTCATTCATTCTTCAGATAATGAACTATAACAATTAGTACTGTGGTCCTGAGATTCTAATGTTTACCAGGCTTGAAGGATTACTTGTTTAAAGGGTGAATAAGAAGGACAAACTTCTCCTGCAGGAAGAGTAAGGGATTAAATGTGTCTGACCTTTTCCACTTTGAACTTTCAAAAAAACTTTTAAATACAGGAGTCTCTACAGAACTTCTCCTAATTTTTTTGCAGTTCACATACAATTAAAAAGTTAGAATGTTTCATCTTGGGAATTGTATAAGGAAACAATATGTATTAGATGTCTAAGGATCTGATTTTCTTACTGCCAAGAAAAACCACAGTGAAAGATTTGAAGAAAAGACAACATTCTGAACATGTGGAATTATGAAAATTGTTCCTAACACAGAAACTAATGAGATAGTAGAGCAGATACTCAGAGAAGTTCATGGGAGTGCTAGGTGGAAGCAAGGTCTGAGGACAGACTAAATGGTGATAAGACTCCTTACAAGTGATGACACCAGCAGCTTTCGCTGTGGCTGTGTGTGTGTCTGGGTGCTCTGGCAAAGCAGAGGTGGTGTTTCTGTGTCTAGGGAACAACAAGGTGTGTGGGTGGAAGTTCTACCTGAATATGAGGAAGAACTTCTTTACCATGCAGTGACCATGCACTGGAACAGGTTGCTCAGAGGCGCTGTGGATTCTCCCTCACTGGAGATATTCAAGAACCATCTGGACACGATCCTGTGCTATGTGCTCTGGTATGGCCCTGCTTGAGCAGGGAGGTTGGACCCAGATGACCCACTGTGGTTCCTTCCAACCTGACCCACTCTGTAGTTCTGTGAGATATATAGATGTATAGATAGATAGATAGATAGATAGATAGATAGATAGACCATTTCCTGCTGATTGCTGAGCCAGTGGCTTCTATAGCAGCCTTTGGTTTGCCATAAATTTATGTAAAGTAGCCTACATATTTAACAGAAAGAATATAATTGAGAGAGTAGTTTTCAAGAACACTTTGTTTTCAGTCCAAAATCCAGGATTTTATGCAGCTACCTTATGGCTAAATAGTCCTTAATAGGACTGCAACAGTATTGTGGTGTTTCTGCTCTAAAACTGGATTCCTTTTTAGCTCTCAGCATTAACTGTGTTTAAAAAATGCCACATCATCTGACAGCAAGAACAGCAGGAGATTATGAATTTGCTACTTTATGTTCTTACCATCTTGATGCAATCATTAGGCAAAATAGGATGCAATAATAAAATAAGAGGATAAAATGTCAGCATTTGCCCATGATTTGAATACCAGGACACTTGTCCTCCCCAGATGCTTTCTTTCTAAGAATACTGGACACAAATACCCATGAGCAAAAGCAGACAGAACTATAATTTTGTGAAGATCTATTGAGGCCTAGTTCTGCTTCTCAAGAACCAGTTAAAAAAATCTGGAGGAGACAACAACAAAAAGGCCACATCAACCATGTTTCATTACTTCCAAACACTTTCATATTTTTTCATACTCAATCACAAACATGGATGTAACTTGCTCCAGATTCCTTTGACTTCTGGGAATAGATAGAAAAATTCCAGTACCACTGAACTAGGCCATAATTTCCAAATGTTGCTGCCCCTTAAATACAGTTATCATTGCAAGGCACCTGCCGGATTGTGTGGGCAGAGGAGGGAAGGGGGCACCACACTGTGCTGGCACATCCCAGTCATTAAAAAAAACAAGGGATGCCTGACAACTGAAAGAAATCAATGCCAATTTGCTCATAACTGGTTAGCAGAACAGCCATTACTTCACTGATTAAATCATCAGCTAACAGGTAATATTCAAAAGTTAATGGAAACTTCATATTCTTGCTATGTAAAATTTTCTCTATTCTGCTTTCAAGCTGCTATGTGTGCTGGTGAAGACCTGCTTTGTCTCTCAGAGCCTGTTGCCATGGAATTGGCTGAAATGTCACTAGTTAAGCAATAGCCTCTATTTTCTAAACAAATAAGCAGCTTCCTTCTGCAAAGGGCTGTAAGTGGGCCTTGTGCTACTCTCAGGTGTGCATTGCACTTACCAAATGCTTTTAAGCACAGAGCTCAGCTCTAAGCAATCAGGTCACCTAACAGGAAGGACCAGCTAGAAGGTGTAGCCTCATGTGGACAGAAGGGATCTCAAATTTGACACTCCACAGTATTTCCAAATCAGATCAGGTCAACCCTCACTTCTGCTGCTTACTGGCATAGAAGGTTCATTGCAAACATTCAGAAGTGGTAAAACTCTGTCAGTTTCAACTCAGGCAAAGCTTAAAGTCAGATGTCCAGATCAACAGCATAGCCCCATGAACAAAAATGATGAAGCAAAAGAAAGTGCAATATTTAAATGTCAAACCACTTTTGCCTGTTAGGGAGCATGATAATACTTTGTCTGTTTGGAGAAGACATTGCAGAGGAGGAAGACATAAATCTGTATAATTTTGGCATTAACCCCTCAGGTTTGGGGGGAGAACTGCTAATATTATGGTCTTGGACAAACCATAGGGCCTACAGAACCAGTGTTATCTCAGGTATAAGCTGTAGCTTATACATGCTTATATATGACAACATGCTGTAGCACACCAGAAAAAAGAGGCTGTATTCTGACAAAAAGATGCAGATTTTATGTATACATGAACTGATTTCCATTAATACATCTTGATTTGGAGACCCTTTCTGTATCAGAAGCTTGTATTAGTATCTGGTATGAAATGACTACCAACACAGCACCACCAGTAGACTGAAGATACAAGATTCCTTAAAAGAAGTATCCAATAGGAAATTGTTTAACATTGGCCTTAGTGTTTAAAGAGGAAAGATCATCCTCCTTCCAAATACACTAAAACAATAATATGTAATGACAATAATGAAATTATTTCACTTAGAACACTAATGGCAGACATTATCTGCTCTGTTGCAAGTGCTCTTTAGGGTGCAATGTGCTGGAGCACAGATTCTATTGCAGTTGAACTGTGCTGAAACTTTGAGACAGGAGGCCCTATATATTACACTATCCGAGGAGCACACAAGCTATAATTTTGGTCACTATGTAATTTCTAGATACAACATAAAGAGCTTCTGGAAGAAGAGCCCCATTGCAGAACAGCTGAATCTGGCCCTGGATTTGCAGCAGATGCATACACTCCTGATTAGACAAGGGGCAGATTTACTTAATGAGTAATATGCAATCTTACTGAAACTTTGAAGTGAAACCACCAGCTATTCCAGATGAAAACAGTGATTCTCAGCTTTCTGATAAAGTAAGGTGGTAAAAGTAACTGGATCAAGTGTTAACCAAGAGTTTCATAACAAACAGAAGATAGTAATTCATTAGGCAAAAATCTATGTATTTCTTATTCTTAGACATCAGTTTTATACCGAGGAGAGTTTCAGATTTTACAATTCAGAAAAGTCATCATTAATCTTTAGCTCATTTACCCATTGCCAGAAGCATGCTTAGCCAAATAAACCCTTTCTGCCCCCTTGAACTTCAGAGTGCTATAAAAGCACTTATAGCAGATACAGGTTCTAATTGTGTTAAAACATGAGTGAACTATAAATCCTCTGATATATCCAGTGAAGAATTTTTGTGTTAAGTGGGAAAAAAAAAAAAACCCAGACAAAAACCCCACCATACTAATTTATCTCCATGTAGGTTTCTATTAATCACTGCTAGACCACAAAAACTGGGATCAGTAAGCCATTAAGGTGTAAATTCTGATGTCAAAACTAATCAGTACACTGGCAAAAACTCCTGTGAAAACTTAAATCATTGCAAACTGATGGAACCGCTCCACTCTTGCAGCGTAAGTACATATCCATGAAAGCTCTACAAGCAAAAGCACACTATTTTGGTATTGTAATACTAATTAGTTATAAAAAGATAGATGAATCTTCAGATTTTTCTACTCAGAAGTTAACTTTCTGTTTCAAGCACTCTGGGGTACAATTCTGATGCTTCATGAAGGTGGTAAGATAAATGTGATATAGCTGCACAGCACCCTCCTTACACTCCCTTTCAGCTACCTCAGAATTTCTGGAGGGCAGCCAAAGCAGTGACTCCTGCCTTAGTTTGCAGACAGCCCCGAAGAGCGGCTCTGGGACAGAAAGCTGAAGACTTGAACAATGTTCCAAGACATCCCAGCATCACACAAGTGTGCACACCTCCACTGGAAGGGGCTGGGTCCTTTGTTTTCAGCATTTCTTTTCCAGGCAAGGACTCAGGAAACCACTCAGAAGTGCAAGAATTCTCACTACTGAGGAAAAGGTGAAAATCTGTACTGCTCTTCCTCTTCCACAATTGTTTTTCCTCTTTTTTACTAAAGAGAAGGGTTGAGACTTGTTGGGGGCCTGGGCCATCCCTGTTCAGTTGCAGTCTGAAGATACAGAATGAGAGAAGGTGTCCACAGCTGGATCTTGATGCTCTCTAGCTATCTTCTGCCACAGACAGCCTTTAGGGGTCTTCATAGCAGGATATGAAACAGAGCATTCCTGAACTTGCCCTGACATTAGCTGACGTGTGCTGAGATATGCGCAGACAGAAAACACATTCTCTGAACTGGAGGTGGTTCTGCCTCTCAGGCTATCAGTAATGTTGCTCCTACCAAGGCACTTGGCTATTTGCATCCCTCATATTTCCCCTTTTGACAACTATAGTGAAGATCTTTCCCCAGTATTGCTATAATATGTTAAGACATCAGTGTTTGCAGGTATCTGCTTTGCTCCTCTGCCAGGATTTTATTACTCAGCAACAAGAATGGCAGACCCAGACAAGAACCTGCATGTCTGGTACTCCAGTGCAAAATCTGATACATTACATCTCTGGTGGAAAAGGAGAGCACAGCAGTGTGAGCGTAACAGGCAGCTGAGGCACAGATATATGTGAATGAAAGGCAGGGTAGGCAGGAACAGCAATATCTTAAATCATGCTGGTACACTTCAGTGAAATATAGCTGTTAAATAAGTAAATTAATCACTCTGCTATCCACATGCATCCACATTTACCCAGAGTAAACAGCATACACAAAATTATAATTCAGACATTACAGAAGAAAGTCCGTAACTTACCTACCTTCCTAAATTACTTTTATAAAAGCATTTGTTAGGGGTTTTTTTTACATTACAAACATTATTTTTGCAGTTTTCATTAACTGAAGTTAGTTGCATATGATGTTGTGGTGACTGTACAACATTCATTTTATGTTACTTTTACACAACTAGTTAAAGAAATACTAAGAAAGACTAAAAATGGGTTTCTCAGTCTTCTACTGGACACTTAAACCGCTCTTTCCAAAGCAGAAAATACACAATCATTCAGTAAACCATCTTCTATTACAGCAATAATGAATGATACAAAAAAATAGTCTAAAACGAAGCTCAACTATAATAATTCAAGAACATACCAGCTCCAGGGGCTATATAGAAATCCAGATAATCTGGAGCAGGGACCCTGTGTTCCCACAGGAGGCATACAAAAAGTTGTGGTGGAGAGAAGGAAGCCACTTCATTTGTGGGACATCAGTAGCAGCTGATTTGCTCTTGGGCTCAGTCACTGTTGTAAGTCCCCTTTCCACCTACACAAGTAGGAAGATTAAGAAAGACACTGGCCCACATTCTGGCAAGGAGAGACTACTTGTTTAAGGAACCACCCCTTGGTAAGATCTCTTTTTTTTTTTCCTTGCCCCACCCCCTTGTACTTCAAAAATTCTTAAGCCTTTGGAAATCGGAGTTCTGAAGAAACTGCTCTTTTCTCCTTGATTTTGCATTACTTTTTGATAGCTAATGACTAACCCGAGAACAGAATCTTTATTAGCAAACTGAAGATCAGGGTTTTTTACTGAAGGTATTAGACACCATGGGATTTTTTGGCATTTGTGCACACTGAAGGCATTGTTTCAGTTTTGTTTTGGTTTCTTACTACCCAACCTATTTTAATTGGAAATAAATTAATCTTCCATGAATCTGTTCAGCCCATAATGGTAACTGCTAACAGCATCACTATCTTGACCCACAAGATTCTCCATCATATTTTCTTCCCTCATCCTGTCGAGGAGGAGGAGGGAGAGAGTAGCCAAGTGGGTGTCTGGCAGCCAATCAAGGTCAACCCATGACAGAACGCAAGATTAAAAAACAGCCTTCAGGAAAAGGAGTTCCCTGCCCCCCTTGTGAGCGTTGTTCGGTGTAACAGTAAGATTGTCACCACACTTGCCCCAAAATCCATCACCACTACTTCTAACTTTTTTGCCCTCAGTGACCAGTATCCAACCTTCAGACTTCTTCTTGTGTCTCTGATTATCTTAAGAATTAGCTTTTTGAGGTCACTCCTTGTTTTCAGCCTCTATAGCTTCTCCTGTTTGACCTCAGTTTATGCTCAAATAAGTAGAGAACTCTTTAATGCCTGGGCACTGCCTAATAATTCAGCTGATTAATATTTGCATGTAACTTATTAGTCACACAGAAAGAAAGGTGGAGCTAATTACTTCATTGAGTTTCCCCTTGCAGATAGAATAACCTGTCTTCCTTTATTGCCTCCATAAAAATACTATCCTTGGACTATTTCTATTATAATTCTGTGTCATTATAAGTCATTGCTGGGTTTCTATATGACTTATGAAATAAGTAATTTTACAGGCAGAGAAACCAACAGACCAGGACACAAATCAGGAGGTTCAGATTCTACCTCCATCTCATCTATCCCTTCCAACAAATGTTTATTGCTGAATTTTTTGATGAAATACCTTATTTCTTCAGGACTTTTGTGTTTAGCTTTGGGGTTTCTCTGGTTTTAATCTTGATTCTTCAGATTTAAATTGATTTTTTTTGAGTTTTGTCATGGTTTTTTTAAAGTTCCTGATTCTTTTTCATAAAATTTAATTTATTTATATATATATATATATATGAAAAAAAAGCTTTTACTTTTCTAACTATACTCTTACCCATCATCCCCTTCATCTTTACTATCTATTTTTTAAATTGGTAGAGAAATAAGCTAGCACACACAGAAGCACTTCTGATGAATTCAGAGAACTCTGGTAGAAGTCCTAAAGGCTCACACTTTTCCAGACAGAGCTAATATTCTGTCTGGAACAGCTCCCTAAACAGGCATGTTTTAACAAGTACATTTATGATTTAGCTGAATTGTGAAATCAGAAGTACACAGAACTAGAAGGCCCCTAACAGAGTTTTAACTTTATTCAGAAAGGGAAACAAAGACAGGTGCAAAATCCTCCTAGAATTTCCTGAGGCACAGTCTTATTTACAATGAAGGAAGCCAGCCCTGCTGAACTAAGCGATAAGTTGTCTTTGTCTCCAGCCACAGGGCAGTGTGATGTGCAGCTGCAAGGGTTTCAGAGGGCGTGGGGACTCCAGCAGCCTGCATGGCCCTCTGAGGTGGGGTTTTGGATGTCTGTGTCTAGGTGTTGTCAGCAGGGGTGGCCCCTGTGAGAAGAGGCCCAAGCATCAAGGTGGGCATTTGCCAGCCAGCCAATGTGAACCCATCCCATGTGGACAGAGAGCAGTTCCTTTCCACAACAGACCAGCCACTGTCCCCAGAGCCCAGTTCACCTGGCCCCCAGGACAGCTAGAGCTGTTGATTGTTCCTTTCTTTTCGTGGTGTGTTCCCCAGCACAGACATCACAGGGATAAGCTTGTGGTTGGATCTTTCCATTACAAAGATACCCCAAGTTGCTACAGAAACAGAATATATGCCCCCACAGGCCCTACTTGCCAAAGCACGGTATCATTGCTGTGAGAGAAGGCAGAAAGTTTTTCTCCATTAAAAATGCCTTCACCTTCACCATGGAATGTGTAATATTAAACACAGCAAACACCTCTTCTGAAAGAGGCTTATCTTTTCCTCATGGTGCAGTCAATATGAGATAGCTTCCTCTCCCTCTTCTCCAGAGTCCATCCTAGGCAAGCAAGAGAGGATATAAGCATTCCCAGTGCCATACTATAATCAGGGCACTGTGAGCTGTAGGAGAGCCCACAGGCTCAAGAGGAGGCTGGACAAATTAATGGGCTATAGTTATACCCAGAGTTATTAAATACAAAGGCAACACTTCTGGTTGAGGAAGTACCTGAGCTAAATGGTGGAGAACGGGAGAACATCTGCAGGGAGCATTACTAGATGCTCACCATACTCATACCACTGCTGGAGATAGAATGCTAAGCTAGGTGGCCTGGTAAAGCTGTTCTTCAGTTCTTTTTATCACCACTGTTGAACAAAATCTGTTCCAAATTTTATTGAAGCTAGATAAAAGTCCTAAGCAAGCTGTCTTCTATGAACCAAGTCCTTTGTAATAGCCTTTCCCTCTTCTAGCAATAGTTACATGACTATTATGTCAATTTTCCATTGTCACATTCATAGAACTTGCTTCGAAGGGAGAATTAATAAAACAAGTCCAGTTGTCTCCTGGCAACTCATTTGTGCAAAGAAAATATGCCTTTCTAACGCAGAGGTTTTGTGTAGATCAAATGCATTCTTTGAGGTTCTGAAAAGCATTTGGGAAAAATATTACAGCACAGGAGATACCTCTGCTAGTTATATGACACTTCCCGTTTGTTTTCTAGGTCAGGATTGAATAATTCAGAAGGAATAGCTTCAGACAGCATTTAATTTACTTTTTGGACTGCATAATAAAAGTGTGACACCAAGACATGACAGAGAGAAACTATTGTCTGTCTAGTTAAATAGTTGATTCCAACTGTCTTTCTTCTGTATCATTGTACATGGATCAAGATCAGAAAAGTTAGAATTTTTCTCATTTCACAAACGCAATTTTGTCAAAATGTAATTTTTGGTTTTTTTAACTACTGATTGAACATGCCGAGTCATAACAAAACATTCCAGAAGAAAGAATAAAAGTCTTATTTTTACCATTTTTTGCCATTTTACCATTGTTCTTTTACTCCCTAGTTCTTCATAAAATTTAGTAATTCACTCCATAATCAGATTACCCAATTAGAAGATACAGTGTTTCTATTAATTGCAGAAGAACACAGCACACCGTGAGCGTTTTCAGGCTTCTAGAAGCACTAAGATGACCATAAAATGCTCAGACTTAAATAGCACATTAGCACAGTGCTTCTAACAATTTTATATATTATTTTTCTTTTTTTTTTGGTATGAACTTCATAACTTCTCCAAAAATGCCTGGAAAATGGAGGAGGCTAAGAAAACTACCTTATCTCTGTTAAGATGCTCTCTGCACCAGCACACTGAATCATAATAGGTTCTGAACTTGAAATTTGCATTCATTGCTATGACACCAAATCTAATTTTGTGATCAGTTTGGACAAGGACCTGTCTTGCCTAGAACCCCATCAGCTGTCCATGGCTAAAGCAAACACAAGTCAGCGTTATTCAACATAATTCTCACAAGCATAAGATAATGTTTAAGTTTAGATGGAAGCTAAACCTTAATCTACCCCTTCTCCTTTGTGATACTACATCTGAACAAAGTAACGTATTTTGAAAAGACTTCTCAGGACCATTTATTTAGTGACTTACACTTTATTAGTTCTGTACATTTCTGGATGTTTTACTCAGGAGGAAAAATTTCAAAACACAGTTAAAATTTCTTAAGATGTAGCATCATCATGACATATTTACCGAAGAGCCTTTAGAGAGACCAGTATTTTCAATTTATAGTTTCCCATCAACAATACTTTATCCTTCCCAGTTATCTATGTTGTGGTATATTTTCTTTGCCAATAAAAGTTAATCTGAAGGAAGTTTTTAATGGCCTTTTCTAATAGCCAGAGACAGTAATAACCGCTACAATCTCATTTCAGAACCTTAACACAAAAAGCTGCCAACAAATGATTGTACTAACAAATAGAATTAGTATTGTTGCCAAGCATAAGGATCACTTTAATGTGTAGTTTAATTATCTGGTTTTCCTATGATATCTTTTTAAGTTATACATATTATAGAGTAAAAAGGTTATAAAAATGATAAACATCAGACCAGGAAAAGCCACAGTGGCATTAAGTCAATCCATGGCTATTCTGTCTGAGGAACTGATAGAGCTGGACCTTTGGGATCATCAAATCTGTTGTTTGTTGTCAGCTGCATGATCATATGGATTCCATAGGTCAGGATCCACAGTAAAATTATAGATGTTACTAAGCCCATCCAGATTCCAGGAGTGAAGAAACCTGTACAGTCACTTGCATAGGAAAACTGGTTGTTTACAATGTTGAAGCCTTGAATCTGAAAATGAAGAAAGATAGATAGATGAGTGCAATTAAGTATGGGGCGCAGTCCTTACTTTCAGGATATACATGGTAATTAGAAAAACCCACACCTTTTAACTAGCAATTATACTCTGCCCATTAAAAAAAGAATGAGAACAAAATCGTCTGCAAAACAATCTTCCAGGTCTCATTTTCACCCAGGAAATTAAAGATGAAGAATCCATTTCTTTGGTAAGGTTTCCCACTTGAGCAATTTGTATTACTTTCAGAAGTAAAGTCTCAGAGGGGACATGTGATCAGTATTCTGCATTCACTGTATTCTGATCAGTATTCTGTATTCACATAATCAGTGTATCAGTATTCATTGATCATCAGCTCAATGACCACTTCAGAACCAGGAAGCTCAAAGCACTCAAAGGCATGAGAGTTAAGGCTGCTCAGATCATGAGATTTTTTGAAATAGTCTGAGAGTTTTAGCTAATAGCTCCTTGACAAACAAAACTCCTGGAACCTACTTAAAAATGCATCTAATAAAGATGACCTTTTTTGGCTGAGTTTTAGTGAAAGTTCAAGGACAAAAAAGTTGAGAAATCTTTCTTCCTCTCTCCTTAGACATCAAAGACTCAAAACAGAAGGGAAGGCATGCTTTATTGAGGTATGGGGTATGTGTTGTCTATTAACTTAAGAAACCTATATAAACTTTTCCAGGAGTTAGAGAAGTTTGTAATACTTCTGGCTTTGACTGAATTCTCAGTGTCTGCCACTGACTGACCTCCAACCATATTATTCTCCTCAGAAAAATCAACAAATTTGGAGATACACTCTCTGCCTAGATCCCAATCGTGCAAAAATATCAACAAACGGAATGCCTTTGAGACCACTAACTTCCTAGAAATTTTGTTCGAACCAATCAAAGGATTAGAAAACTATGAAGAAAGGGAAGACAAGCCCCCCTCTACAAACATGCATGTAATGGCATAAGCAATGATTCCTTCAGAAGGAAGGGAACATAACTGGTGGAAGAAGAGAAAGGAAAGCATTAATCTGATCTCATTTTGATTAATTCTTAAAAAAATTTTGTAAAGAAAAATGAGGACTAGGATTCTTATGCATTTACAGAATTTTTGAAATGGGTGTGTAAGGAAAGCACCAAATATCATAAACCCACTGGTAAAGAAATAACATGTTAAAAATTACTATTTTCTAGAAAATAGTATAAAATAAAATTTTTAAAAAGGATTATTTTACTTAAATCACTTCTCCCACCAGGCAATAAGCAAGAAAGCAGAAGATCATGGATTTCTTTTATGTGTTGCCACTCCAAGATTATTCTATAGTTTACAATAAAATAAATGGAAAGCTTTAGTTTATTTGTGGTAATAAAAGAGTTTGTACTTCCTAGGAAAGGTGTTGGTATAAACCGAACAAATCTACCACGCTACACCAGTAAACACTCTGGGTTTGCATTCAGTGATGGCTCAGGTGCCTAAAGTTAATGTTTACGTAATATGTGTGCTATGAGCAATGTCTGTACCTTCCAGAATGATGATTAATAAAACTATCATTATGCGAAGAACTAAGGGAGCTTTAGATAATGTGGAGGTGAAGACAATTTTAGCAATTCAAACATTTCTAGGCCTTGTAGAAGAATCTTTCCAAGTCAGATCATGGTAGTTAACTGGCAAAGACTGCCTGCTTTCACCAAAGGTTCTCAGACTTCTGATCAAAGCAGGATTAGTGAAAATAAGCTGCAGGGCTGCACAACTATTTGCACAGTTTTAGAGAATACATGTGATTGCAAAAGCCTTCTCTTGTTAAGCCACTGCTTTGACCACAAGTGAGAATGTAAATAGGAGTCATGAAATGTAGCTTGAAAGACTTATTGACAATAAAAACAGAAAGCAGGTTCAAAAAAATGGATTGAAATTCTGGAAAACAGCACACACTTCTTACCACATTTACAAGAACTCTCTGAAGTACTTAACAGGTATATTCAGTTTAGAAGGGCTTTGCCACTCCTGATTTAGAGCCAGAAATACTGAAATCTATTATTTCAATTCCAGTGGTCTTCTCCTTTTTTTTTAACAGCATTATGCTTCTTGAACCATCTAGGTGAAAGATTCAATTCCACATTCCTAAAATGCTACGTCTACTTGTAGGCAGGAGATGAAGAACATGCAGGGTTATTTTATTGTTCTTCTGAAGCTTCATCCTTTATGTGGGGGTGTTAGATACCAGGCAAGAGATAAAAATGAGATTCTTAGCATATATAGAAAAGTTAAAAATACTTACATGTGGTTCTCTAATATTTATGAATGCAAAAGCCTTTTGTATGTAGGCCTCTGTACTGTGGAAGTTTTAATTTTAGTGTTTGGACCAGTCATTTGTCTTGGTTATATAAGTCTGTATTTATTGTTAATTTTTAAATATTTTTGAATGGACATTTCTCATCACATGACCTTCAACAAAAAGTTCAAGCAAAATATGCTGGGTTTATGGCTCTTAAATGCACACCGAATTTTTAATTTTCGAACTTTGAGATATTTTAGCTACGAAGAATCCAAATATTCTTGACTTTAAAGTTTTTGGCAGTTTTTCATAGGTTTCAAAGTGCTTCTAAACCACACATACTAAAGAAAAACAGTGCTTTTGCTGGCAGCCTCCTCTTTAAGTTCATTGACAAATACGAGACCCTCAAAAGGACAAAAGGTATCGTGGTAGAACAACCATTCCTGTAGCAACAACAACCAACGAAACCCCCACTAAATCCAGAGCAGTTTTGGTGCTCTGTACAGGTACAGGGACACAGGAGTGGTGACATCCTAGGCTGTGAGCATGCCTAGACAGCATCCCACAGAGCTTCTTTAGATGCTAGTGAGTGAGGCAGCTCCAGAACTGAAGTAGAAGGCTACACCAGTTCAACCTTGCCTTGGAACAAGCTATGCAAAGCTTCCCTGTGTAGCTGTCATTGTCCCTCTATTACTGTGATTCAGCTTCCAGGAGCCAGCATTGGAAAGTACAATTGTGCCAGTTTGATTGGCACTGGATCCTGGTTTCTAATTCATTGCATAACACTGACATGAAAATCATGTTTCTCAGTTTCAGCAACAGGACTTTGTGCTGGCTGCAACTACTGAGCACATCCCACATGCTTTTTTCACCATGCAACGGAGTTTGGGGGTTTCTAAACCTTATGCAATAGCAAAGACTGATATTGAGATCACCTTTCAGTATGTATCAGTGGAAGATACCCGGAAAAATACGATCTAGGTCAGATCTTGGAAATGAGTCCAGAATGGTGACCTTCTGTTTCCTCATACAACAGAAGAAAATCAGACCGGGAGTTTTCAGGTTGCATTCCATCTTTAGGAATTGATCAGAGAAAAAGCCCTTTCTCAAGAGGAACTGGAAGTTCTGTTGTCTGGACAGTGGAAGCAGCTGCTGTTCCAAATCAATAAGAAAGGTGGGAAACCTACTACTTCTGCTCTTGGTTAAGACCACAATGAAAGGATGCCTACTAAGGCTGGAGCAAGGCCTATTTAAGAAACTTTAAGAAGGCAGTAATATCAACACATATAGAAATTTAAGGAAAAGATAGGTGGTGAGTGAACACTTCGTAATTTCATAGGTCATGTCCTTTCATACCTTAGTGATGCAAAAGCCTAACTCCAAAGAGTTGACTAGGCAAAGTACAGTTGCACAAGCTATGGTATTTTCAGGCCTTTACATAAAAAATACCATCATAAGGAACCTTCACAACATTGGTATGGACCGTAACATTGTTTCTCAAAAAATGGTGAGACTTGGTAATGACATTAGTGGAAAATAAATCTAAGCACCAATGCTCTTTCTTTGATATTTCCATTGTTTAAGCAGAAATGTCAAGTCCAGAGTCAGATTATTGAGATTTGGTTTGTTATCAAAATTATAAATACAGTTATACCAGTATTTGTATCCAGTTATCATGGGGTTAGCTCATGTTTGACAAATAGAGTACAGTTTGGAATTATTCCTATTATCTTCATGATCTCTTTCATCAAAGAGATCCCTTAGTGCAATATTGTTTTAGGATAAATGTTGTTGTTTCTCTTAAGTCAAGAACAAAGTTCAAAATAGTAAAGGTGTGATCATCTACACTTCACATATGTAGTCTGTACCACTGTAATAAATACGCAGAAAACCTTTGTCATTTGAAAAAAGCCAGGTGCTTTCCTTCTGGACCATGCAGGACCTAGTACCATTCCTGATTGAAGTCCATGGCAAACCTCCCATTAAATTTAATTGCTCTGAGCTTTGTTTCTATCTGCAGGAGTACAGACAGTCCATGTCACTGGAAACAGCAGCCACACTAAGCTGTACTTTCCTAGGTAAACAAAGTGCCAAGAAATCAAATAAAAACAAAGTAAGCAGCATAAAGCCACCCACCTAAGAGGCCCTTGTTTCCAAGAGCAGCCCAATTCATTAAACAGGCATGAGGACTTAGTCATTCTTTGCCTGATTAAGCGCATTTGGTTTAACTGGTTTTTCTTGTCTGTGGACAACTTCATAGTTTTGTTTTTCAAAGCTGTGCTTTCATGTTCTCCTTGTTCAGCAACCGGAGTCTTTTTTATCCCTCTATTGAATAGCTCACCTAGGGGAACAGCTTTTCTTTTATGTTTTCCCTCAGGCTGAAATGAAGGTAAGGGCATTATGAATGTGTGTCATTCAGCACCTACAATAGTAAGTAACAGTTCTTGGAGTTACCTCTGAAATGGCAATGCATACTCACTTGCAACTTGGAAATGAAAACATCCCACTTTTTTGCCTCATTGTTGGATGGAACCAGCCTTGCAGGATAGAGGTTGCTTGTTCCCACCAGCTGACAATGAAATGAATACTCTGCAGGGGCAGAGATAGCAGAAACATTAAATTTAGCAAACTTTTCTCTGTCTTGTACAATCTCAACTGAATCTAAAGTGGACCATTTTCTAGCCGAGCCTTCATAGAACTTGTTGGTCATTAAAAACCTAGGAACAGAGGATAAAAAAAAAAGAAAGTCAAAAGGATAGAAGGAAAAAAATTTTTATACATTTTATAAAGTACTGGTGGCAGTTAAAAGTTCACTACTGCTGGCTGTTAAAAGTTCACTACTGCTGGCTGTAAACATCACAGCTGATGATGACACGGCCTCCCATGTCATTAAAACTGTTCACAAGTGAAGAGATTCTGTGAATGTGTTTACTACTTCTTAAGAGTTTCATCTCACAAGCACAGCTTTCTATAGCTGTGGCAGGCAAGAAGCAAATGCAATTTCATTCTTCAAGGGCCTCTGCCAGTGCCGTATTTCATCAGTTACCAACAGTTTATAATCAGTGGAGGAGAAGCTGAGAAAGTGTCAGTAAGACTGCAGTGGCTCTGAATAAACATTTTATAGATTTTTGGAAAATTGCTTTTATGATAGGCACAAGCATGATAGCCATTCTAATTTATCACTGCAATTCTTTCTTGGCTCAAATGCCTACATGGCAATTTCCTTTGCAAAGGTGTGAATTTGATGTAGAAGACAGTTTTCTCTCACTGGAGGTTAGGGAGGGATTGTCAGCTCTAGTTTCACAATTTGAAGTAGCCTAGGCATAAAAAAAAAGTATTTTCTTATTTTGAAAGCATCTGTGTATGTGTGGTATTGCAGCAGTTTCCAGCAGTTATAATCATGGAATTTATATGTATGTTACTACCAATGCAGTCTGAACAGCTCCCAACAGAAATAATTGAGAACATCCAGACAGGCAGAAGTACATCCTGATCCTTTACAGATCAGGACTATGTGCTAATCTTTACCACTTTTTATACTGTTACTTTTAAGCATTAAGGCTATTTCATAAGGAAATTATATACCTTTCTCCTTAGTGTATATTGTTTAATGCTTTAACCCTACTTGGTCAATGCATGTGTACCTCTATATACCTTGCTGATGATTTGATTACTGGTAGCCACAAAAGATTTAGAAGAGAAATCTGTTTAGCAATAAATGAGACTTGCTAAGAATTGAAGTATTCTAATCTGTCTATCCACAATGGGTAACACTGCATGTTGACTTTAAAATATGAAGTAATAACTTAGATGCAATTATGATTGGTTTGAAAAAAAAGTATAGTCATCTTAAATGTGGCACAATATAGACTATTCTATGTTCTATAGGGTATATGTATATAGAGAAAATATTCTCTCTGTAGAATACTGCTTGTTTCTTCAAGTTAGTTACTTTCAATATCATGCCATCCACACAATACAGAATCTAACCACAAATGATGCTTAAAAAAAACCAACTTAATAATCTGTGGCTTTTGATTCATATAACTTCAGTATCCTCAAGAGTTTTAAAATGCTCAGAAGGAATTCCAGAACACAGTGTCACTGAAGCGAGAAAAGGATGTTTTGTCTTATGGCATTCCTTATGTTTTAAGCCTGAGCAGTTCTAGCCATAAAACATTCAGCTGCAAGCATCAGTGAAAAATAAAAAAAAAAATTGAATTCCATCCAGCCCATATTCACAAATATAGATAAAAAATATTCTATTCTTACACAGTTACGAAGTTAAAACCTTGATATTATTGCTAGCAGAAAGGAAGCCTTTCCTGATGTACAGTACAATCTGAACCAAACTTCCATGGTGTCCCAGTAGCAACGCTATAGGCACTAGCTGAAAGCCAGTTATAAACACAGAGAAACTTACTTAAATGTTTATGTCAACCACAGAGGCTGGGTGTGGTCTGTACTTTTGCTGATAAGATGAGAAAAGTGGTGAAGAAGGGAATTCCTTGTAAACTACCATATGAACAAAAGGTTTTATTAAGGCCACATATCTGAGAACAGTCTAAAGTGACTTGGAAGGGAATGCTGTCTCTTCACATTACACCAAAGATTAAAATGTTGTGTTAGTTGCAGACTTATGAGAATGGATATTCTAATTGGTTAACAGGTTGAGCACAGTTAACTTAATAATACAGGCTCTTTTCTTTAGCATTTTTCCAAACAACTAACAGTGAATAGCCTCCAACAAGCACACACTTAACTGATAACTGATGCAACTACAGTTCATTAAATTACAAGAAAAAATGACATTCAAACAACAAAAAGCTACAGAATTACTTCATTTAGTTTCACATTTTCTCAATTGAGTAGATAGCAAATAGAGCACATTATAGCAAATTAATGATACAGAGCAGAGAGAGAACAAAGGTTTCATCTGCAGAACTGAAAGTATCTTGGCTTTTTAAGGAAACATTACGTTTGTGTTAAACATTAGAGACAATTATGCACATTAGAGACATTATGTACTGTATGTATGGTGACACAGAAAATTCCTGGTCATGGGCCAGGCTCCCTTGGTGCCAGATAACTGTATGAACTCTGAATGCCACCACCACTGATCATGTCTCCTGTGGCTAATCATTACAAGCAGAGGTATTTCTGAAGCAGAAGATAGCTAGAATTACTGTTTCAAAGATTCAAAGAGAAACACAACTGTTAAGCAAAAGAATTGAAAACATGTTTTTTTGGGTCAACTCTATTCTGTTCTATACACTGAGCAACAACAGCAGTCAATTATGTATCAATGTAAGTTTGGAATACTAATGCTCTGCACTTCCATTCATTTGGACACTTTTTCCCAGAGAAAATGACAGACAAGTGCTTGAACAGCTGGATCAGTTTACGAGAGAGCTGAGATGGTGCTTCTTCCAGCAAAGAACTACTGCCCACTGCTCCCACTCCCACTGCAGCAGCAGATTCCTTTTCTAACACTATCACAAGAACACTCTACAACCACTCCCTAACAGCTCATCTCCCAGTGCAAGTGCAGGAGGATGAGTGAGACTGCAGCTCTTGCTAGAGAGGGAGAGGGAGGTGACAGCTGTGTGTGTGCACAGGATGAAGCAGCAGTTGCAGCTGTTAGTGGGAGGTGGGATTTGACCAGCTGATCATACGTGGGCATGGACTGGTGTTGATAAGGGGGGCAGGCTCTGGATCTCGCTCATGCTGCTGAAGTTAGAACCTCTTTTATTGATGAATAAACTGAGCTACTTGAACATGGTCCACTCTGGAGTCAGTTTCTGTCTTCAAGACATGCTCTCCTACACTTAAGTAAATGGCCTTTACAGAGGCAAAAAGTGCAGTCATGGCTCTCAGCTCTGTTCCTTCCACCTCTTTGCCCTGCTTGTGTCCTGTTTGTTAAGGCAGACCATGATCTTACCAAGGTGTAATCTTGAACAAGAAATGTAATCAAAATGAACCAGAAGGGGAAAATAGAGGTTGTAATGTATTTCTATGGATTTTAGAGCTCTTGACAAGAGACATGCTGAGATACACGAGGTGAATAAAGTGTCAGCAAATCATGAAAAAAGTCAATGGCTTCTTCTGGTTCTGTTCCATCTATCTTATGATTTGCATTATATAGCATGCAATACTGTATTACGGTAGCTAACAGAGGCCTAAAATGACATCATTGTCCCATCAAGTGACAATCCAACAGAAAACTACAAATAAACAGGTGGGTCTTTAGAACTATTTTTAATTTATAAAGGCTCTGAGGTGTCAGGGGTTGATACCAGCCAGCAGCCAAGCACAGATTTAGCTGTTCACTCAACAGGACAGGGGGACAATAGAAAGAGCAAACATGAGGAAATTTGTAGGTCAAGATAAAGACAGCTTAATAAGTTAAGGGAAGAGGGGAAAAAAGCAATACAGAAGCAGTCCCTGTCTACCTCCCACACACTGGCCAATGCACAGTGAAGGTTCAAGAAATGGTTACCCTGGAAGCTACTCCCTATATTCTTCCTCTATTCCCTTTTATATCTCTAAGCACCTGTGTCATACATAAAATCGATCAATTTAGACATGTTTGTGTTTAAATGCCCTGAAGGTCTATTAAAAACCTGGATCACACATGGCCCAGTGGAATAAATCAAATTCTTCTGCAAAACACAGCCAGCCTATGCTACTCTTACTTGCTTGGCATGACAACATTCAGGACCTTACCTGAGCTATCTTTTCAAGTCCTCACCTATTGTGGAGCCTGAGTTTCTTATTCCAACTTCAAGGGCTGTTTACGCATTTTGGAATTTACTTATAATATGTTCAAGTAGAAGCACAGGTCAAGAAAGACTTTGTGAGTATTTCTGCCTCTACTACAACAGGCTCAAAGGATTTAAAAATTTTTCCTGAAAAAGAAAGAAAACATGAACCATTCACCTTTTGTACTGACATTTTCCTTTAAATTACAGTTAGTCTGTCTGCAGAGTTGCTCCAAATTTTTTCTCTCCAGATGCAACTCAGATTCATGACCACATTAAACTTTTCATCCAATAACTAATTAAAATAATAAGTTTTTAATAAACAGATAGCTCAACATAAATCTGAATAATCCTCAGTAAATCCATGTGTGCACTAACATCGCATTTGATCATCTGCTGGCTGCAGCAAACAAAATCTAAGATAAATGTTTCAACTGCCAAAGGATTTTGTTTCTATAGTAGTGTCTCAAGGTTTGCAACTTGCTGTTGTAGTTACGTGAAGCCTGTTGACTACTAAAGAAAACAACACCTTTAAGATCTAGCAGTTAACTAGTTTTGAAGCACAGTGCCATGTTCCATAGGATGCTTTGTGATTTGTACTATTTTCTTGGAACTTTAATTTTACTAGAAAGGATGACATTATGCTGAGGATAGCCATACTCAGGATAAATGTAGGAAACAAGCAGATTCATTCATAGAGAAAGAAATTACAGCAAACCAGCTATGACTTGTGCTAGGATGTGTAAAGATGAAGAATGAGAATCAGAGAGAGCAGTGTTTTGGAGGGTCTGTCTCTATCAGAGTGGGATAGGAGCACTAAAGAGCGGACAGAAGAGCATCAGCGCAGCACCAGATAAAGTGATATTTTGGGACTTGTAGTAAAAGGAAAAATACAACTTGGGTATAGTCTTGGTTTGAGATCAGTATTTTTTGAATAGGATCCAAAGAAAGTATTTTTTTGATTCCCCATGGTGTTTAGGGAAATACATGTCCCTTTGATAATTTACATTACTGAGACCAAGGCATGCTTGTCCCATCACCAAGGACAAGTCTCAGGGATCCTATACACAGCTAACCTCAAGAGTCAAAAGAGTAAAAATACTATACTAACAGCAATCTGTACATTATGTTCTTTCACAAAGCTCTAGATGTTTGAGGGAGAAGGGAGATGCTAAATAAGAGTGTAAGTCTGGTTTTTTGCCACCTGTCATGACCTCTGATAATGGCTGCAAGTGTCTTTATGCACTCTGAATACCACTCCATTGACTCTCCTCAACACAAGTTCTTCTGGGGTCCTTTTACCTGAACACAGAATGTCCTTCTCTCTCAGTGTAAATAATGGTATTTATTCATTTGAGCATTCATCTGGACAGGCTGGATTGATGTGCCAGGGCCAATGGTAAGTGGTTCAACAAGGCCAAGGGCCAAGTCCTGAACTTGGGTCACAACAAACCTAGGCAGTGCTACAGGCATGGGGCAAAGTGGATGCAAAGATGCCCGGTGGAAAAGGACCTGGAGGTGCTGGTCAACAGCAGCTGAACATGACCCAGCTTGTGCCCAAGTGGCCAAGTGGCCAATGGCATCCTGGTCTGGATCAGCAACAGTGTGGCCAGCAGGACCACGGCAGTGACTGTCCCTCTGTACTGGCACTGGTGAAGCTGCACCTCAAATCCTGTGTCCAGTTTTGAGCCCCTCACTCCACGAAAGACATTGAGGGGCTGGAGTAAGTCCAGAGAAGGCCGATGGAGCTGGGGAGGCATCTAGAGCACAAGTCCCATGAGGAGGGGCTGAGGGAGCTGGGGGTGTTTAGCCTGGAGATGAGGAAGCTCATGGGGGACCTTATCACTCTCTACAATAACGTGACAGGAGGTTGTAGTGAGGTGGGGGTTAGTTTTGTCTCCCCAGTAAGAAGCCATAGGACAAGAGGAAATGGTCTCAAATTGCACTAGGGAGGTTTAGGTAGGATATTAGGAAAAATTTCTTCAGCTAAAGGATTGCCAAGCCTTGGAACAGGTTGCCCAGGGAAGTGGCTTAGTCTCTATCCCTGAAGATACCTAAAAGATGTCGCACTTAGGACATGGTTTAGTGGTGGACTTGGCAGCACTGGGTTAAAGACTGGATTCAACGACCATAGAGATATTTTTCAACAGAAACGATTCTATGATTCTCCCTTTGATTTTTTTTCCCAGGTCTTCCAATTCCCTAGCTTTTCTCCCCTCTTGTCATGGTAGAAGAAATATGGTCTTGTCACCATCCACGGAGCAGAAAGGACTTTTTTTAAGACTTCTTCCACCCCTCATTAACCACAAGCTAGCACTAATAGATTGCACTGGCAATCCACATTAGTACTAAATACAGCCCTGGCCATGCAGGCAGACTTCGAACACTAGAGGTTTTTACAAATCACAATTAGATTTACCTGAGAGAGGACTGTGGACTGATCCTATCAGTAAAACAGGAAGCTGCACATACCTTACAGTATGGATGTTTGCCTACAATATTTTTTCAGAAGTTTGCCCGAGCATATTAATATATTCTCTGTATAAAAACTGTATTATTGTTTTCCTGCATAGTAACTTCTCAGAAGAGAAAGCAAATAACAAATTCAAAAATATTTTCATTTAACTCCTCCCCTTTTTTTTGCTCCTAATTTATTAACAGGCATTGTAAACCACAAAAGATCTATTTAAAATAAATTGTAAGTTACCTTATCTCTAGGCTGCTGATTCCATTCACTGGTTTTGTGTATTTTAATGACAATCTAAGAATAAGAAACAGATTTTTAATGTTAGAGTAGTCAGCTTTAATTAGATCATTGTGACATTTCAATTTGAGGGAATATTCTAAATCCAGTAGGCAATTACTAAAGTCATATAGCAAAGGTTCAGTACACAGAAAAATATAACTAAATATTTCTAGGGTTTTATTTACCCAAGAGCAAGTGCTTCAAAGTAAAGGAAAACAGAGATTATGTTTCATTAATGTACTTCTAGGTGAATTGCTACCTCCTAACTGGCAATACTCCCCTTCAAGGGAATGAAATTAAGATCTCATTAATGCCAGTGGAGATTTTTGTGATTGTGAGATCAGGCACAGGGAAACCTCTTTGGACCAAAAACAAACAAACAAGGAAGTAAGGAACATAAGAAGAAAAAAACTGTGAAAATAAGAGGCCTCATCTGAACAATTTTTGTGGTCTTGACTTAAATTTTTTCTTCTAAGAATACAATTTACTTTTTTTTTTAATTGTGGATGCTTTAGAAGAAGAAAATTAAAACAGCTCTAATTTTACATTGTAATATTTCTGATAGTTTTCAGAATTACATGTATTATGAAATTTTTTGTGCTACTCACGTCGTGTTGCTGTCTGAGCACTGAGAGGCAGAAATATCCACAGTCTGTGTTACAAATGTTGCGTTCGTCAAATCGATTAAAACTGAACTGTTGGCTTTGAGGCTGAAATTACTAGCATAAAAAAGGATGCAGGTATGATTTCCCGTGGTCACATTCAGAGGAGGATACAATAAACCATCTTCTTCCTCGGCAGCCATTAATTGTCTTCTTAATTTTGTCACCACATCAGTTTTTCTAGAAATCTGGGAACAACAGCACATTAACAATTCATCCCTTTGTAAGAGTCATTTCAATTGAAAACAGCCCTTCACCATTCTGTAGCATGAGCACTCGTTCTTAAATCCTCAATCAACTTCAGTATTTATTACTGTCTGTCTGTTTAACTGGCAGTGTGAAGGCTAATGAGGTAATGTTAACCTAGGTTCCCACGGCCAGTTGTCCACATGTGAAAACAAGAACCATGGAATTCAGGCAAATGAATGTAAAATCATGTTGACAGTGTTGCCAATACTAGATAGTAGTATTCATTTGTGCTAACAGGTAGAACTTTTTTTTTTTCCCAGAAGAATATACTGAAAGAAATGAACTTTTTTTTCTGCAACACAATCAGAAGAAAATTTCAACTTGCTAGTTCAGTGACACTCTCCCCTTAAGTAACAATAATGGTTTTTGCAGTCTTCATTTTAACAAGCATGAGAGCAGTCTACTTAGCTACAGCAAGCTTATTTCTAGACTCTTCTGATGGCTTCTGGAAAAAGAAGACCTTTGCTCATTTGGCGGATGTGTTGAACTCCTTCAAGAGACACATCTCCTTTTAGGATATTTCCAGGAATTCCATTTAGTAGGTAACGCTTTTAAAAAATGTGCCTAGGGCATCCTTGGTAAAACAGCCCCACTGATAGCAACAGTGAAAGAAACCTTACCTTACCACATGACAACTTTACCCTGTTCTTATCTTACTCCTCACTTCTTACTCAATCCATATCTGGGATATTCCACCTCTTTTTGAGTCCCATGTCAGCTTCACAACTTTGCATGCTACAAGTGGCCCCTAACCTTGTATAACTTTAGAGTACAAGAAATGAAAGGCACCACAAGGGTTACCAGAAGTGTACTTACGTGGAGCTATTGCCCACAACTACCTTCCGTGGGTTTAAAGACAGTCAAGAACCATTTCCTGGTCTGAAACAGAGACTATAATATCACTTTATAACCTGCCTGTGGAGAGGAGCCCCAGACGATTCTGTCACCTTAATGGCTGCTTTGTAAACACCATTGGCCATCTGTTATTTACAGCTTGGCTTTGCAGGCACCTCATTCTATCAATTAAGCAGAATGGGCTGCATTAAAACCCTTTGACTAAATGCTCCAGCAAAGAATGCAATCTTCCCCTCCCATACATGCATACTTTATGAATTTCTTTTTAACTCAGAGTAATGCCTTTTCAAATACATCAGAACAAGCATTATTTTAAATGAATACCATTTTCTTTAAAAGAACAGGGTACAACAAAAGAAAATATTCAACTTTTGATATAAAACTTTAAATCTTGCCTTAGGCTTTCCTGAAATGTAATCATTTTATTTCAAACTGAGAGGAAAAGCTGAAGTCTAAATTATATCCTGTCTAACTATTGACTTCACTATGTGGGCCCCATGTATCATCTAAAGAAGGCTTTAAAAACCACCTGCTAACAGCTGAAAAGTGTGCTACATTGGATACTGTGATTGGGATAACTTGGGGGATTAGGTTGAAGTACCTTAAAATAACAAGAATGCTATTAAAATATAATCATAAGACTACAGCTTTATTTCTGTTGCTCTCTGAGCAGAACTTTGCCATGAGACTCTTACATAGAGATTCCCTTCTCCCTCTCGGAAAGCATATGAATCAAAAGAGTGTAAACCTGGAAAGAAGGGCGAATCAAAAGAGTGTAAACCTGGAAAGAAGGGCTTTCAGGAATGAAAAAATCCACTAGTTTGATAGGAATAGGCATATTCATCACGTCAGTGCAGGGCTCTGAGGCTGGGGTCAGTGGAACAATTTTGCATTTGTTGACCATGGGATGATCTACTTAACAGGTGCTCCACTGACACCTGTCTCAGAGAGGAAAATGAGCTCTAGCACAGGAGCTACTGGGGCTTGATGACAAAGCTTTAAATGAGCTTGGAAGGGAGAAATGAACAAAACCAGGCTGGTCCAGTGATGAGCAATGAGATGGTGCGCCAAAATCTGGGGAAATGAGCACTAATAGGATCCCTCAACCTGCGTCCAACCCAGCATATTCCGTGATTCTGTGAATTATGCACACTCAAAATAAGAAAGAGATTTAAAAAATTTAGTCTTCAGGCTGAAAGGAGGATCTCTGAAACAGCCCAGTGTGGGACTCACTGGAGACCAGAGGACAGCAGTTACTCCTTCCAGGTGACTGCAGTGGGAAGCTGAGAGCTTCCCCACTATGTCCCTGCTTCTCTGTTCAAGAAACATTTTCTTTTTCTTTTGCTGCTACACGAACATGAGCTTACTAAATTAAAATCATTCTCCGATGACATATATTTCATGCTAAACTATAAATTACAAGACACTTCCTTGACAAATGGATTATATTTACACTGAATTACTGTAAATCAAATTGGATTATTTAGGAACAATACATCTTGGAATGTAAACCATACTTAATTCTGTTGTTTAGTATGCCCTTATCCTTCACCTAATCTGAACGAAGGATGTGTGAGTTTGTTGGTTCTTCCAACACAGAGTGGCTAGAGACAAGAAAAAAGATTTGGGGCCATTTTATACATTTGAAATTACAGATGAAAACAAATATAAATCAAATAGTTTTAAACACATATGAGAACCATACAAAATACTGTGAAAATGAAACTTTCATTTGCTGAAATGATGAATGGTAATGAACAACAGAAACAGACTACATTTTACACTGGTTACAACGTGGGATTTTTGAATATCAGTTCAACAGATGATTGTGTCTTCTGTTTCAATCTTGTGTTTCTTGGCTTCTTATTGCTGTGTTAAGGTGTGCACATCAAGAATAAGAAAACTGTCCTGGTGGTGCTTGCTGCTCCTTTTAATTTCTAACAGAATAGATTTATGACCACATCCTCTCTGCGGGATTGCTGCTCTTATTGAAAAGGTATTTCTGTACTTTTCAAGGAGAGAGGTGAGTAGGCAGGAGAGAGGTGAGTAGGCAGGAGGGTCCATTCCCTTTCTCTTTTTAGTCCGTATCTTAGTTTAGTCCATACATCCATACTGCACTGTGCACTACAGTGCATTCTCTGTATATATCTGACTTAGATGGCAAATGCTAATTTTTCCAATTTTAGTCATAACATGATTAAACCAGTTGTTAGTATGGCCAAACTACATAAGAATCCTAGCTTCTACTAAAAAAACCAAAACTGCAGTATCAGAACCAGATATTGCTTATTAGCATTACACAGCATAGCACAAATGAAGAAAAGAACCTGAAAACATTTAGGGAATGCATGTAGAGACAAGCTCAAAATACATTGTAAAAATGAGGACAAAGAATCTTTTTGGGTCACATATGATGGTCTAAATCATGAAGTGCAAGGTCCAAGGAGGGGAGGGCAGGCACTGCAACTGCTACAGTAACACCCCAAAGACAAATACCTTTTATCTGAACTGGATTTTGGGTTTGGTAGATGGAACTGCATCTACATATCATGTACCAACTGTAATTCTTTTGATAGGATACCAAAAGAACTCTATGCTTGCATTTTCTCAATTTGCTTTAACAGGGACCATCAAAATCTTTTTTTTGCAAGATGTCCTTCCAAAAGTGACACTAGGAGGCTGGCATGTGCTCAGTGCAGGGGTACTGCAGAATGGCAGATCATGCTACTTTCTGGGGTTTGGCTGTGTCATATCAGAAGCCACTCAGCATTCACATCCCAGCCAAGTATCTGCACGTTTCAAATGCTTTTTCTGAAATTATCATTTCATATTCCTTCCCACACATACAGGTCAGTTTTCCTCCGTGTTTTCTATTTGATGTGGCATCATGGTCTCAGTATGGATAGCATCACCACCACCCCCACTAATATATCAATTTTTCTGAAGGACAGTGTATCACGAATCTGTGATGCAGGCAATTGCACTGCTAAAGGTCAGCAATTTGAAAGGCAAGCATTAGAATTTGGTATACCTGTAAAAATATTCTTTGTGGTGTGAAGTTTACAAAATCACACATGCAGCAAACAGAAATATATTTGATTGGACTTATTTCATTCACCTGTCAGCGGAAGACTGCAGCATAACAGTGTTTTAAGCTGTCAAAATCTAGAACATTAAGCAGAGTTACCAATTACCTCTATTTTTGAAAGTTTTAACTGTTTACATTTTTATGATTTCTAATGTTTTCAGGTTTTGTTTTTTAATTCCCCTCTAGGCTGACTTGTGGCTGCCCCAGGCCTGGAAGTGTTTAAGGCCAGGTTGGATGGGGCTTAGAGCAACCTGGTCTAGTTGAAGGTGTCACTGCTTATGGCATGGGGATTGGAACTGGATGATCTTTAGGGTCCCTTCCAGCCCTATTTCACGTATTTGTACAGCAACTGTAAGCCTAAACAAGACCTCAGAATAAATTTCAATAGCATATTTTTCCCAGAAAAATCCTTGACCTCTATTTCCCATCTCTATTAATACTCTGATAAATCAGGAGAAAAAGAATGCACAGAAATGTGCGTTCATTTATTAACAATGATTACTACCATTTTGGTGCCTTGCACGACATATGACCAACTTTACTGTCTCACATTAGTATTTGATGGCTTCCCTGTTGAACCATGCACACTTCTACCAGCAAGCCAAATGGCTTGGCAGCTGTAACAATCAGCTTGTACCCAGTGTTATACATCACTCAGGGTTTTCCACAAAAGCAAGGCTGAGACATGAACATTAAAGTCAAAATGCACGTCTTACAGGAAGAGATAATGATGTCACTGAAAAACATCATGTTCTGTTTTATAATTGATAGAACTGCTGTGACTTGTGCAGAGCACTCAAGTCATGAGCAAGCACTTCAAGATCTTCTGTTAGAAGAGACAATAAAACTGCAGTATTTACTATGCTGCTCAGTTCAGTGGCCTGCATAAACACAGTCTGCAGCATCAGCTCACATATTTATGGCTAGATGTGCTTCTTCACAGGCCTGTTCCTTAGCAGCACTGGGCTGGATAAAAGATCTCTCGACTATCATTTACAGACAAGGGAACTACTCTGTGCCACTGACACTGTGCAGAGATGAGAGAGTTGGCAGGGAACACGCAAGCAACAGAACCCAGAGCAGAGCAAGGTGTTGTGATGTGGCACTTGTGAAAACCATTCCAGTTGAAAGGTTTCAAAATAAGACAATCTATCTGCATGTCTGTAAATGTAGTCCACATTTTCTGAAGAAATGTCTGTTTCCTGTTATTTTCTTGCTACAACTTTCAACGGATTTTTATACCAAACTTTTTCATCTAACTTAGGAAAGAGAAGGAATTTATCTATAAAAATATCCTGATTTTAGAAAGTAAAACAGAATATGTATAAGCTGGAGTAGCAGCTGGAAGGAGGTACTACACTTAATTTGCCACCTTAAATTTCAGTTAGGACAAATAACCCAAACACAATTATTTCAATGAAAACAATGTATTGGTCATCCTCAAAAGTATTAAAACTTGCTTACATCCTTTTAGTAAACCAGATTTTGCAAGCAATGTACAAAAGAGAGAAAAAAATGTAGTAAGAACTCGCACAGAATTAATCCTGAAAAGAATCTACCAGATGTATCATTCAAAGATATTTGCTGATGCCAATGCCCCAAGGTTGAGCATTAGATTTTGGGCCCTGTTTCAGGCAATTCTGCCATAGAGATAAAAGAAGCTACAGATTTTGCATAATTTTTAGACTGCTAGGGGAATACCCACTTCCAACTGGTTGTTTTCCCCACTTTCTTATGTCCATATATAGAATTCAAGTTGCTATGGGATATGTGAAAATGGACGGAGGAGGGTCGTCTGCAATAAAATGGAACAGATATGCAGTGAGAGTTGGACAGAGGTTACACAGGAGTCTGGTGGGTTACTTAATTGAAAAATGCAGACAGGAGTCAAAATGTGTTACTCATAGTGCTGGGAGAGTTGCCAGCACTGTTTGTCCCAGATGTAGGCCAGCCACAGGGAAATTAAAAATCTGAAGACCCTTAAAATTCTCCCTTTTTCTACTTAATATTTTGATCCTGCAGGACTTAGGAGGACTCATCTGCAAAACTGGCCAATAAATCTAGAAAATTGACAGGGAAGTTATAGCAAGCATTTTTTTCACAGAAAATCTATAAAAATGTTTTTAACTTCTACTCTGCTTTCTTGTACTTAATATCCATATAATTTTTCTGACAGTAGGGTATGTAAGCTAGAAGGTGTATATATAAATAAAATCCACATCAGAAAGTCTAAACAAAGCTAATCTCAGAAATAATACCCATGCTTTTTTCAAGATTTCCATGCTTTTGTTTCTCTTGATAAATCTTTCTTCCTCTTTCAACTTTTTCTCAAAATAGACGTTTCCACCAAAACCTAGTTAAACCTCCCAGTTAACACACCTCAGCCAATGTCATCAACCTCAATTTCATAACTTCCTTCATCTCCTACCTGTCTTCTAGCCCATCAACTGAACCAAAATGAGACCAAAGCAGGCAATCGTCCCCAGAAGTTAGGTGGAACTACCATCTCTGTGTCCGCTAGTTATGGATCCTTGTCACAATGCTTTGATATGAAACTTTGTAAAATGGAAATTTATAAGGTACGGCTTATTAAAAACCAAACACCAGCTTCCCTCCAGCATTCTTGTGGGATTGCTTTTGCAGCTTGATGCCCATTGCTGTTCCTATACCATATCCAAGCCTCAATGCCAGGTAATGGCAAGCCTGGCTGGGGATTTGGTTCAGCCACAGTCAGTTACTCCTGCTGGAAGTTCACATTCTGAGAACTGTGGATTAGGAGCAAGGAGTATTTTTAGGATCATAAGGAAATCATGTAGTGGGGAGAAGGAAGGAGTTTTTAACAGTGAGGAGGCACAGTAGAATCCAACATTCACCTTCCAATAGTTCTGCTCAACATAAGGCAAGACACCCTCCCTGTTCTGTTGCAGAATTTTTCAAGTGATTTGGCTGAAAGCCTCAGAAGAAAAGATATCTAGCTGTCAAAATAACTGAGGTTTAACTTTCATACGGTAGTGCACTAAAGAGTAGAATGTACTTCTTCTGATTCATTAAATATCAATCTAGGAAATCACTCAATTACTTGGTCTAAATCAGAAATCACACAACAGAATATTAGTTGCAGTGTTTCAATAAATTGTAAATATTGAGGTTTTCATAAAACAGAAAAGACAGAACAAGAAAAAAACATGCCATGTAATATGAAATTTGATGTCAGGCATCACTTTATGTACATCTTTTAAAGCAATGCTTCCATCAACAAATTAAAAATAAGCCTGTGGCATTTTGTCAGGAAAGGGATTAGTTTCTTGCCTTTTTTCTGGTCTACCATTGACACCAATAACATATGTCATACTGCAAGTCAGTAACAAAGATTCCCGTGCGAGGCTGGAGTGAGTTGGCAGGCCGGCATGGGTCAGAACAGTGCTACAGTACTAGGCTGGATCCCAGAACAAACAATGACTTGTCAACCTCATGCAGGCCAAATTTGCCTCTTCTCTCACAGCATCCCCAGCTAACAGTCCAGGGGTGCACTGGCAAGTCCCAGAGCTCCCCCACCATTGCCTCTAGCTCTGCTGTACTTTAATGCTGCTGGCACAGGTGACTGTACAGGGGTCTGACCATACAGGACTATTTTCTCAAAGGATATTAATACCACAGCTTTCTTTAGTAAGTTGATTTTCTAATTAGACAGCTTTCTAAAAAGAAAGATACCATGTATTAGTTGACTGAAATCCATTTCAATTTAAAGTTGTCAGCTAGCAGGAATGGGTAATATAGTCCTCAGAGAGGAACAAGCTCTGTGCTTCAATACCAAAACACTGCATTAACAGTCTGTTAACCTTTTATTAACACCTGGCTACTTCTTAGCTTTGTATGCTTAGAACTCTAATGTACCAACTTTGAAAAGAGACTTGCATGGAATTCCGAGTTCACAGATTTTTATGGAATAACCTTTAGGATTTAATAAAAGTAACTTCTAGAGAGAACATTTCAATATCCATCCCTAAAGCAAAGATATATTCCTCTGCTAAAATCATAAATATGTTTGAAAATTCTGTTAAGAAATTATCATACTTTATCCTAACTTTAGAGTCATGTATGCTGCACTTAGGAGTTTAAACAGCTGCATAGGCTGGCAGTTGGACTCAGTGATCTTAGAGGTCTTTTCCAACCTTAATGATTCTATGGTTTTGTATACACAATGGCTATGTATGAATAATGATGGCCCCTCTTTACTTTTTCAAATGGCAGGAAATCAGTAGTTGGTGACTTTGGACAGTCTAATACTTCAGGGGATCACATTCAGGGTAAGAGTTAAAAAGTAGAGAAAAACACAGCCACTACATTCATAAATATAGCAGATCTAGAACATCACAACAAAATGTCTTCCTCCTACAAAACACTGAACTTCCAAAATCAAAACTTTCTGTGGCCCTTCAAAAAGAAAAGAATTTTTTCCAAAAAGTTTGGTAAAGTGAAAAGAAAGACGGAACATGAAATTTCACTTGAAACTCAAATGAAATAATCCAGGTTTCTTCTGACTAGTCCTAACTGTATTACAGACTGGATGCACTAAAACTTACGGCTTTGTCATTCTGCCATCAGATCTCACACTTCCCAGGATATGTGATCTGCATTTACTGATTAAGAGCAAATTTTTATGTCATATGTTGGTAAAGTGTGTCTTTGTTCCTCTAACAGCTATGTCTCTAGCACAGACAACAGAGGCTGCAGTACAAAAAAAATGATATAGGATACAAATGTTTTTTTCAGTGCACGGGGCATACCTGCGATTGCACCAGCTTGTTCCCTTGCAAGCTTTAGTTTAATTTCCTGTGAAGGGAAGGAAGACAAGTAGTACAGCAGGTAGATATTTAGGCTAAGGCTGCTCTGACCACATGCAGAAGCCACCCAACCATACAGCCACGTATCTCTCAGCTCCTGGCTTTTCAGCCCCAGGTATCTCATGGGTGGATACACATACTCTGTCATCCTCTGGGTAGATGTAATTGTTTCCCATTTCTAACCCTTTGCTTCTCTAAAATGGGAACGTGTATCTCCCTGTGGAAAAGATCATTCCTATGGGCTTCGGTGTCTGGAGAAGGCACTGAAGACACAAGTCTCTGTGCTCACCAGTAGCAATGAACGGGGAAAGGATTCAGATGCATTTCACTGCACTGAAAGTAGGGAAGAATGCACCAAGCTTGAGCTACCACCTACCCAATTTTCAGCTGATAGAGTCACTTCTCCTGATGGATTTCCTGGTTGCCAGCAGAACAATGATTTACATGCAGCAGGCTTTTTTTAAGGATGTGGCAATTATTTTCATTTTCAGAGGTGGCAATTCTACAACAACCTAACAGGCAAGCATGAGGAGGAAAGTCCATGAGCTTCTTATAGTGGAGCTTTGCTTATTCTGTTGGCTGCCTCTTCTGGCTCTTGGCCTTTAGTTAAATAAGTTACGTATTACCTTTCACACTCCTGTCCCAGAGAAATGCTTTGTCAATATCCCAACCTTCCACTGCCAAGACATGAGACCAGCTAAACTGTGTGAGGGCAAAGGTCCACCTAGCTCACAGCCAGAGCTCCTGATAGTAACTGGCAGCTGAAATAAGGAAAGGGTAAATACAAACAATAGTTGTCCTAGGATGCCCTCTTTGACTTCTATAATCTTTGGGTTAGAAACCTTCAGGGCTGAAGGTTGCATTCAAATCAACACATGTAAGAAGATCTTCTTTCCATCCATCTTTCCTATCTTTCTTCCATTAGTTTATGTAATCACTGAAATCTGTGTGCTTTTGTCATTCAAAAATAGTTCACTTTTTTTCTTTAAAGGAATTTTCTGCCCCTAAATTCCTATGTTATGATCTGAGTGGTGATTGTCATGAATATTTTCCAGAGAAAATGAGTAATATTTCCTGCTCAGCCCGTCCATGTAATTGGTGTTTTTATTTATTATTTCCCTCCTGAATTTCCCTCACTTTTCCTAGCTGAAACGTTTCAATCTTTTAGCTTTACTGTATCCTTTGGAGATGGGGTGGCCAGAACCACATGCGCTATTCCACTGGCAGACTTGCACTCACCAAGGCCTTAGTGAACTGACGCTTGTTGCTTTGCCCTCCTCCTTTCCAAATGGTGGGTAGCACTCTGCTTGCTATTCATCCTACTGCTGACTGCTGGGATGTTCCAAGAGATCTACCCACATTTGTACTGCAATCCCTCTTCTGAGAAACAGCAGCCACTCACTACAGTGTAGTATGTACATTTAAGGTTTTCCTTACATGTTACTTTTCTTCAGACTGGATTGTATCTGTCTTTTTATCACCCAGTAATGCAGTGCTGTGAGTGGTTTCTCCAATTTTTCAGTACATCAGCAAACTCTGGCACCTTTGGATTTCAGCCCCCTTTCCATACTAATGACTCTGCTGAACAGCACAGGCATCAATGCCAATCCCCACAGAATCCCACTGGCAAACACTCCCCACTGTGAATATGAATCTTTTATTTTAATCCTTTCTTTCCTACCTTTAAATTTTTTACTTCTGTTACCAAATAATTCTACTTTTTTACCATTTTTACTCTAGCAACACAGTCACTTTTACTTGCATATCTTACGCCTCTTAAAGAACACTGAAACCATACTATATTTTCTTCCACATATTGATGACTACAGTTTCAACTGGTTTTGTCAGTATAGAAGGTAAGCTTCCTGGTTGTACTTCTCCAGACATATGCAGCCTCTTTTCAAGCCCCAGGTCACACTTGAAACATCCTGCTCTTCTAGGATGAAAGCTAACCTATTTTATAATTTTCATATATATAATAAAAAGTGTAATTCAAAAATTGTACATTAGAAATCATGATGACAGTTTGGCAGTTTCTTATTTTAGTTTAAACTTCAGTGAGTAATATATGACCTTGATGATACGACACTATTAATTTCATTGATCTATTCTGAAATTTCTTCTATTGCCAGCTGAGTAGCAGCAAAATGTTTTGAGGCTCAATGACTACAGAAAAAGTGTTTGAAGTGAGAACTTCTCTATGTTCTACCACAGCAATGATCAACTTACAGGCCGTTTGGCTTTGCATTGTCACTCATTTTCCTGAGTTCCTCTTTTTTATTAGACCCAGTGCTCTCTGAAAGAATTCCTGTCTAATGTGTTTTTAAGAATAGATTTTGGGTCTTGTCCACATCATTCCTCTGAATTTCTTTAGGTCTGCCATATGATATTGCACTAAATTTGCAAGAATTTATATTCCTTTTAATTTTCTGTATCATACAGGACCGTGCTTTTTGAAGCATGACTATTACTTTTAATAGCCTCACCTCTTTCACTCTGTTAATTATGACACAGTTTGGGATGTTTCCATGTGGGGAGGAGGGTGTGACGGAAAATGTTCTTTTGACACACAGTTTGACCTTTTAATATGTTCTGTTGAAATAGTTTGTATTCCAGATACAAACAGTGTCAGTCAACATAATTAGTGGAGATTATTGGGAAATTTATCAAATCACATATAGATGGATTATTTTAATCCTTATGTTAAACACATATCACTTGGATGCTGTGTTCAGCCTCAGTCTTCAAACACTGTTCTTATAATAGGTCTCCAGAATTTTCAGAATATTTATCTTTGCCTCCTGGAATCCAAAGTTCCTTCAAGACACAACATCAGTCCTTTACAGCTCTGTTCTGTCACTCCAATACTTTTTTTATCTAGGCATTTTCCTTCCAGAAAGTGTTTAGCATGCCTACCAACATGTCATATAAATATGCTTGTTTACCATTATACATTCCATTTATTCTATCCTATTTTACCCTTATACCTTAATTTCATTCTGCATGATTACATTTATTACCTCTGCTTATATACAACTGTAACTTCTGGACTACTCATCGCAATTTTTATATCTACATTTTAACAGTTTCTGGGTTTTTTTCTAAGACACAATTCATCTTCACCTGTGTCCTTCTCTACCATCCCATTCCTCCACCCCAGTTTTCTTGGTCCTTAGTTTAAAATGCAAAATAAATACAAGTTTCTAATTTGATCTATATGGAACATCTGTACAGGTTTCATCTATGCCTTAAAAACTAAACATTTGAAAATAACAAAACTGTTCTGATCATATAAAAATAATAGCTTAGTTCCATGTTGCCTTTCATTTAGCAGTGAAGTGCACAAATATATATATATATAAATGTAATATAAAATGTAAGCTAAAGCTGTAAAAATGTTTAAAGTAAGTGAATCTTAACTCACCCTGGTGCAAAGTCTAGAGTTAAAGGTAAAACACTAGTTTTCAGTTATTTCTCTGAATTCCCCCCTAACACACGGAATGAATCATACAGAATTGCTAACAAGCATCTCTCACATGTTAATCACACAATTTTGAAACTAATTTAGCTAAATGTTTGTTAATCTAGAGTGACAACTAACTGGCTTCAACCTGCCTTAAGCAGTTCTTTTGTAGTTATTTAAAAATACTCTACCTGTGTCAGAAAAAAATTCTCAAAACTGAGTTAGCTAGGAAATAATCAAGTGTACATTCTTCATCTACAAGTTAAAGTCTATGTTTTATTATAATGCCATTCATTAAGTGGGGAGAGGAGAGGACCAAAGGATGAGGAATTCCTTTTGTTTCTTCTTTTAGGCTGGAAACACGGATGCTTTATTATACTATGTCAAACAACAGTTGCTCCTTCAAATGTAAAAATACAAGACTAAATGAATAAGGCAATTCTTGTATTCAAGGATGTGTGAGGATATTTAGTCTACACCCCAATTCCTGAAATGGCTTTATAAGCATTTTTCTAATGTTTTATTCATGGGAAAGCTCACGTTATGTAATGTTTGAGTATTTTAAATGGTCAAAAGCATTCCACTAGCCAGAAGCTGTGAAGCCAGTGGGGTGGCTGTTGCAGCACTTAAGTCTTCTCAGAGTGCTAAACTGAATTGTCAACAAAACAGAGGGAAGCTGGACCTAAGTAGAGGATGCAGCACAGCAAAATATGATGCATTTTAAAAAATGCGTTAGATAGAAGGCAGAAACAAAGAAAACATAACCACAAGCACTTGTGAAAGCAGATAAAACTTTTCATACTCTTTTCAGCTGGGGTGCACATCAACAGCACCTGAGGATACCTCCAAGAGACACTTTTTAAGTGTCAAAAGTAACCACTTGTGTGACAGATTCCAATGTTACTTCTGGCTGTATAAAGTTCCTATAACTCATACTGCTTGGCTCTGAGTGGTATCAAAGACTCAACACACAGAAACACCAACCAGAGCAGACAGCTTGTAGAATGAAGGAGTTCAAAGCTGATGGTAACTGAAGCTCTCTGAAAATGTGGAGGCAGTACAGAAAATTTAAACAGCATTTCACAATGCATCTGTAAAAAGCGGAGTCAACAAAATGAGTATCAGCTGGGATGTAGCCATGAATCTCCTTTTAGCAATATGTGGTCCCTCAGCATTCAATCTCACTGGGAAAAGATAACAACTATAAAACTGTCTTGCAGTTTCAGAAGAAAACTAGTAAAAATGTTACAGGGACACCTATGAGGATCAGTATGGGGAACTGGATGAGATTTATGATTTGAAGCATATCTGTCTTTAAATCACTGCATCCGTTTAAACCTCTCCAGTTACAACAGCAAGGTAGAATTATGCATCACAACCATAAGCCAAAAAACTAACCGGAAGACAGCACAAGTAGAGAGGTGACCTTGATCAAACTCCCCAAGAATACAGAAATTCATATATTCATGAGAACTGATGAAAGAGTAGAACAAGGACTGCAGGGTTTGGTTCCTGTGAAGAAAAATAAGCTATCAAATGATTTTCAAAGGGAAGGAAAGCCTTGGCCAGACACTCCTCATATCTTGGGATGAGTTTCTAATGGTAATGGCATGGTTTTTAATGGAAAAAAATACGAGAAATGTTGAGTGAGAGTTGTCTGACTATCTGTACATGTCAAGATCTAACCTAAGCATGATGACTGCCTTTAAGGGTGAGTTCCATCTCATCCTGCAGTGATCCTCTACAAAAGAGTCAGAAGGATCATATCCTAAAAAGTCCTTGATTGTAAAGAGAACTCTGGCTGATAACTTCAGATGTAGTCATATGGACTTCACTTGCCTAGGATTAGGTGATATAAATCCCTCTCTCAGCCAGAGAGATCCCAACTCAGCCAGACCTACAAGGCAAAGTGTGGATACCAAAATGCTGCTAGCAGATGAATTTTACAGCTTCTTGCATTAATCCTTTGAGAACCTTTCCTTTCTCACGCAGGATATGAAAACAGTAAGATAGTTTATCCAGACGATAGTCACATCTGGTGTTTTGCTAAGTTCTGTTTATGGTACACTGAGAAATGTTTTACCGTGGATGTGATAGAACCTGAACCAATCAACCTAGGAGGTGTGTGAACATTGTCCAATTGCTTTATGGAACTAGACTATATAAAAATGATTGTAAAATTAATAAATAATTTATTCTTTCGCTGGATTTGATGTTGCTGCATCTCTCAGTTCGTGGCTCTACAGCGACAGCAAAGCATTTCAGAAGAAGAGCCACAAGACTCAGTGGTTGCCTTGTTGGAGGAAGGGCAGCTCCTTTATGAGATGGTGGGAGGAATCATCAAACGGTTAGTGATACTATTTCAAGTAGGTCACCAAGTGATGTCTCTGATCAGAGTCTTAATTCTGTCTTTCAGCTTCAAATTATAGAATCATAGAATGTCTTGAATTGAAAGGCACATTAAAGATCATCTAGTTCCAAGCCCCTTGCCATGGGCAGGGACACCTTCCACTAGAGCAGGTTGCTAAGGGTCCCATCCAGCCTGGCCTTGAACACTTCCAAGCATCAGCCTGTTCCAGTGCCTCACCACCCTCACAGTAAAGAATTTCTTCCTAATATCAAATCTAAACCTACTGTCTTTCAGTTTAAAACCATTCCCCTTTATCCTGTAACTACATGTTCTTGTAAAAAAGTCTCTCTCCAGCTTTCCTGTAGCTTCCCTTCAGGTACTGGAAGGCCAGCAATTAGTTCACCCTGAAGCTTTCTCTTCTCCAGGCTGAACAATCCCAGTTCCCTCAGCCTTTCCTCATAGAAGAGATGCTCTAGCCCTCCAATCATGCTGAAACTGGAACAGAACAAGAACCAGCCTGAACAAATCTCCATCATGCACTGGGGTAATGAACTGATAATTATGATAGCCTAAAGCCACCTGTGTCTGCACTGACTAAACTAAACAGCTCTTGCTCATCAAATCAGGAAAGATGCTCAATCACAGGTGAGTTTTGCTCATTAATTCACTTTTCGTGAAGCCACTACCAGTCTGGAACCTTTTCCAATATATGCATTTCTCACATTTATTTTTCTCTGCTTGAGGCAATGGAAAAACAAACGACTATAACATGGTGATATTATTAAGCCATAAACAGCCCAAGAGCAAGGAGGTAGAGCTTTCAGAAGAGAAACATCCCAAAAACACCAGTTTTTTGGGAGCTTCATTGTATAAAACTAATTTACCTAACTAGAAGGAGATTACCCTTTTTTTAATTGTAATACCTAAAGCTAATTTCCTTCATCACTGAGAATAAGGCCACCAGTAAAGGCAAATCTTCCATAGTGAATGATAGCTCTACAGTTTACATAGTGCATTTGAAAATCATTCTCAACATGATTAAAGCCTTTTACTTCTTATATATCTTGATCTTGTCTATCACTGGGGAGTGATCCTGTAACTTCTAAATCATGCAATAAAGCCTTTAAAGCTTAAGCAAAGGGAGTTAGTACCTTCACTTATGGTTATGACAGTTCTTACCTTCCACAGTTCAAGCACAGCCAAAGATATGCAATACATACCAAGGCGAGGTTATATGCAAATATACAGAGTGATGAACCCTCAAAAGTACATTCTGCTTTGCCTTCTCTAGCTCTGTACAGAAGCTGATAACCTTGAATGCGATAAAATAACTTAAAAATATTGTGAGAGGACAAAAAATGCTTCAAATGGTTTTATATAGTATTGAATTTATACAACTGTGAAAAGTTTAAATTGCTTATATTTTAAAAATGTAGAACATCTTAAAATACATTGCTTTAATTATTTGAAAGTGCTTCAGCTGTTCAAACTAAGTTACTTTAATTTAGAAAGCCTCTTAAAATATGCATAGATTTAAAATTCAAAAAACTTATAAAATTGATCAAAAAATTCCTTCTCTTAATTCCAATTTTTTCATTAATTAAATATATTTTTCATTCCAATTGTTCTAAATGCAATTTTCAGCTAAGAATGCCCAAGTGCCTTCAATTTCAAACAGTAAAAAGCCACAATAACCAAGTAATTTTTATTTTTACTTTGGATGTTTCTTTAAAAAAAAAAATAGAAAAAAAGCCAGATCACAACTTCTGGACTAATATTCTCTCCTTTGACACAAAACCACACAGTACACAGAATATCAATACAAGCTTGCCTCCTCATGCTCCTCTTTTTATTCTAAGTTTAGCGTTCAAATTCCAGTCTCTGGAAATTTATTTCACAGGGTTAATTTTTGAAGAAAGTTCTTGTTTTTCTTATGGTTGGAGGCTGTCTTGGGCAAAGTGACCCCAAAACAACAGAATTTTTAATTCTTGGTGAAGCAAGGAAGGGGGTCAACAAAACCTCTACCTTGGACAGTCCTTAATAACAAAGGATTCCAGGAAAGCTAGACATACTTTCAGAAAGAAATCTTAAAAGCACAGAAGCAGGCCATCCCCATGTGCCAAAAGATGAGCCGATGCGGGAAGAAGACCAGCCTGACTGAACAGGGAGCTTTCACTGGAAATCAGAGGAAAAAAAAAAGTTTATGACCTTTGCAAGAAGGGGCAGGCAACTCAGGGAGAGTACAAGGCTGTTGTTAGGTCACGTAGACAGAAAATTAGAAAGGCCAAAACTCAGTTAGAACTCAATCTGGCAACTACTGTGAGAGATAATAAAAAAAGTGTTTTTATAAATAAATTAACAACAAAAGGAGAGCTAAAGAAAATCTCTATCCTTGGATGTGGGGAAGGAGGGGAATATTGTACCCAAGGACGACAAAAAGGCTGAGGTACTTATACTTTCTTTGCCTCAGTTGTTAACAGCAAGATCAGTTATCCTCAGGGCAATCTGACCACTGAGCTGGCAGACAGGGACTGGGAGCAAAATAGAACCCATACAATCCAAGAGGAAGCAGTTAGTCTCCCACCGTGCCACTTGGACACTGACAAGCCTAAGGGAGTAAAAAGGACCCAAAGCTGCTGGTCAACAGCAGCTGAACACGAGCCATCAGTGTGCCCAGGTGGGCAAGAAGGTCAATGCCATCCTGGCCTGTATCAGCAACAGTGTGGCCAGCAGGACCAGGGCAGTGATTGTCCCCCTGGTACTCAGCACTGGTGAGGTCACACCTCGACGGCTGTGTCCAGTTTTGGGCCCCTCACAACAAGACAGACATTGGGGGGCTGGAGCATGTCCAGAGAAGGGCAACAGAGCTGGGGAAGGGTCCAAAGAGCGACTCACATGAGGAGCGGCTGAGGGAGCTGGAGGTGTTCAGCCAGGAGAGAAGGAGGCTCAGGGAGGACCTTATCACTATACAACTCCCTGAAAGGAGGTTACATCCAGGTGGAGGGTCAGCCTCTTCTTCCAGGCAACCAGCAATAGGACAAGTGGAAATGGCCTCAAGCTGCACCAGTGGAGGTTCAGGTTGGACATCAGGAAGAGTTTCTTCACTGATTGGGTTGTCAAGCATTGAAACAGACTGCCCAGGGAGGTGGTAGAGTCACCATCCCTGGAAGTCTTCAAGAAAATACTGGATGTGGCACTTAGTGCTATGGTTTAGTTGACTGGTGGTTATCAGTCAAAAGTTGGACTCAATGATCTTGGAGGTCTTTTCCAATCTTAACAACTCTATGATTCTATTATCATATTAGGAGCTCAGATGTGTTACCTCTGAAACAGACAGACATGTTTCTTTCAAAGTTGCATTTTTTAGGATTCAGCCCTAATGTTTCATATGTTTCTCTTCTGAATGGGAACTATTTTTTTTTCCTCAAGGCAGGACTGTCTTCCATTTATTCCAATTATTTATTATTATAATTAAAATTAAAAATTGAATATTTTTTGATTGCAACTTGTATGTCATACAATAAGACAGCTCTGCATAAATAACTATCCTGCATTGCTGCTTACTGTTAATGTGATATGATGTGACCTAATAATTACATTCTGACTACCAGCAAGGGTGAAAACTCTACCTTGCAGTTGTAAATATCAAGTATTGATTAAAAGAAATTAAACCAAATAATTTTAAAATGGATCCTTTAGTAGCCTTCAGTTAATTAATAATACTGTGTCTATACTAACTAGCCACACTAGGAAGCTTGGTAATGTTCCACATAGAACTCACCACAAAACCACTAAACTGAAAAAAAAATTAATTTACAGTTCTTAAAAATAGTATTAAGTTCTACAGACTTACCGTCTCCTAGAACAGTAAAACTTCAATAGTTATGTGATATAGGTATTGTATATGAAAATTCATGCCATCATTTCTGGTCAAAACCTCATATAATACAGATTGCTTGCCTGTAATCTTGAAAATCATTTACAGAGTTCTGTAAACATTTAAGTTGTTGGATGATAAAAATCTGACAGTTCTAGGCACTGAAAATTACTCACTCTTGAAGGTCTCACTGCAGTATAAATTACTGAAAAATGAATCCCTCGTTCCTGCAGATCCATGGTCACTCTTCCAATTATTTTGTCTGTAAATAAAAACATGTACAATTCAACCAGCTCTGTAAGCCCAGAAAGCTTAAATCCTACAGTAGTAGAAGTAATGAGCTAGATGTTTAAGCTTATTCAGTCTATACAAGCAACTTAAGTGCTCATTCCATCTAGGTACAAATGGGATAAGACATGCTCAGTGTCTTGAAAAATGCACAATTTCAGTGACATAATAGAAAAAAATACAACAGTTCAGAAAAAGCAGTGATTTCGAAACGGAAAAGTAAAACCATGGAAAACATACCCAAAGGCAATTAAAAGCAAGAGCAGAAGAAATCACTTAAGAGATGAGAGCAGGATGCATATACTGTTAGTCAAGTGACCAGTTAGTAAGTAAATAATAGAATTTAAGCAGTATTGTTCTTTGAATTACAAAATACATCTAACTACCACTGAGAAACAACACTCAAAATATGGTGTTTAGTGTGGGGCATGATATGTATAATACTGGTAGCAATATTTATTTTGCCTTCTGTGGATTTAAAGCCTGCTTCTGCACCCTCAACAGGACACAAAAAATTTTCCTGTTGATTACTTTGACATACAAACTTCTCAGATTTTGAGGTTATACTTTACAGAAATTGTGTTTTATTTGCACGTGCTGAAAATAAGAGTTTATATTATTATCCTCTTTAACCACTTCTACCTACTGTAATCATGGTGTCCTGGCTGAGGGAAATGTTTGGCTTTTGCAAGAATGCAAGAATTGTTTTTTCCTGTAGGGTTTCAACTGAACTGTTTTCCTCATACCAATCAAGAATCGCAGCTATGTAAAGTTTCCTTCTAAAAATTATTGCTAGGAGAATCTACTATAAGAAATCTACTTACTCAGAAAAACAACTGCCTAAAAACTACTGCCATAATTACATTGGTTGTGGAGATCCAAGGCATTATAGAATGTAGATTTTGTATTCTGGATTCATAGGTTTTGGAAATTCTCCTCAGCCTTAGCAAAAATTTGCAGAACAAAAAAATAATATGTATAAAAATGCAGAGATTGACTTTGGGTTTTCTACCATTAAAGCAACCAATAGCTTTACATGTAACTATAGTTACCAGTAACATCTATAACTCTTGCCTTTGGGAAGATTCTAGACGTAATTCCTTCATCCAGAGAAGCTTCTGTGAACATCCTTATGACAACAGAGTTGATATAGATCCTTGTTTGCCCGTGATCAGAACTCTACCTTTCTTATGAAGTATTTTCAAATTCTCCAAAGAAAAGATTGTCCAGATTGTCCACCATATTTTAGAAAATCTAAATTAGGTGCCTACATGGGAACAATACTGCAGATTTTTCACTTGGCCCTGCAAAGTGGCAAATCTTCCCTAATCCACACACCTTTTTCCTGATTAACATCTGGTTGATATTAACTGAAACGTTGGCATAGCCTGTTCTTCCATTGTCCCACAGGTCACCTGTTAACTTTGCTTTCCCAAAACAAAGCGGCCTGAGACAACAGCTGCACGAGTATGCAGTGTGCCCTGGCAGCCAGGAGGGCCAAGCGTGTCCTGGGGGGCATCAGGCACAGCATCGCCAGCCGGGCAAGGGAGGGGATTGTCCCACTCTGCTCTGCACTGGAGTGGCCTCACCTCAAGTGCTGGGGGCAGTTTTGGGTGCCACAATATTACATTAAGCAAAAACAACATTAAGCAATTAAAGACCATGCAAAGAAGGCAAGGAGGATGGTGATGGGTCTGAAGGGGGAGCCTTATGAGGAGCAGCTGAGGTCACTTGGTCTGTTCAGCCTGGAGGAGGAGACTGAGGGGAAACCCAACTGCAGTTTACAACTTCCTCATGAGAGGAAGAGAAGGGGCAGACACTGATCTCATCACTCGTGACCAGTGACAGAACCCAAGGAAATTGCATGAAACTGACTCAGGGGAGGCTTAGGTTGGGTACCAGGAAAAGTTTTTCTACCCTGAGCACTGAACAAGCTCCCCAGAGGAGTGGCAGAGGACAAAACATGACAGAGTTCAAGAAGCAGCTGGAGAACACTGTCAGGCACATGATGTGATTCTTGGGATGTCCTGTGCAGGGCCAGGATGGACTCAGTTATCCCAATGGGTCCCTTCCAACTCAGCATATTCTATGATACTATGATCCTAGGGCTTGAGAAGCTTATTCTTGAATCCATGCAGCTGATGAAAGAAATGTCCCACAAAGAAAAAGCCGCTGTTTAGCCAAGACCAACATTAAGTCAAGTCTCAACTATCCAGTATGCTCTGGGGACAAGAAAAGAGAACAAAATAACTCCTCTGCAGTTCAGAGATGAAAACTCAACTGCTTGTTTTAGTATACAACCCACTCATTTTGGACAAGTGCAAAAACAAAGAGAAAGGGATACACAACTGATTTCAGAACTAAGGTATTTTCCCCCGATTTTCTAATCTGCTTCTGATTTTACAACCCCAGTTCTGAGCAGAAACAGTTACAGACACTAAGAACACTGTTTAATTATCAGCCCACTACACCGTAAACCCCCAAAATTACCACTTCAGTGATTTGCACACTTAATAATTCAATTTCTAATTTCGAGTAGTAAGTGAAAACTGCAATGAGATACCTCTCAGTGCCATTTTTGTGTATGGCACCTCTTTTTCAATCAGATGCTAGGCAAGAAAAGTTTTTTCTAGAGTTATTTGGAGAGATTCAACTTTAACAAGCAGTGTTTAATACAGAGGAAAACCAATAAAAGGCTGATATCAAAGGCAAAGAAGGCCATTAGTATTGTTTTATAAAGATTAGAAAAACCTTTCTTATGCATGCAGACATCCTTTGTAGAGACCAAGGCCTTAGAATTGCTAGATCAGCCTGGCACCTCCAGCTGCCAGTGTGCAAGGTGAGATTGAAGGAGGCGGCTCACGTTGCACAGAGATGCAGGGTTTGGACTCAGAGAATGAGCAAAGGCCCATCCTTGAAGCAGAGCTGAATCATCATGACACTTCAGGTCACAGAGCTGTATCCATGTGGATTTTTAATCAGACACTTAGTATCCCAACACTAAGACAACCACAGCTTATGGATACTATAGAATGGGAGTGGGATAAAAACCTTTAAATAGTAGTAGCAAGGCAAAGCCTGGGAACTAGAGAATACAGCCTACTCAAGTGAAAACACAAATGATGAAATGTTAGTTATATCTAGGTAATATTACCATTTTCAGCAATTGCTTCCAGGGTGGAAATCTCTTTTAAACCACTAGAGAAAAAGAGGGAGAAAAATAATTAAAAATATTTTTTAGGCAAGAATGATGTGAATCAGAAATGTATGAAGATACTGACTGATAAAAGGATTACTGTCAGTTCATCTGTTATTCTTTCAGCTCCTCCTAATGACCCTTTTCTTCTGCAGAGCCATTAAAAATACAAGGACCACATCTTCAGCTGATTATTAAACCCCTCAAACTTCCTAGGCAGCAGAGAAGCCATACTACTGACACTATTTTGATCAGTCTCCGGGAAGCTTTTTTTTCATTTGGTGTTGGCCCATTGTTTAACATTTGTAGAGGAGCTCCTTACAATAGTTATCACGCCTCTTTTTGTGTAGTGATGTGACAGCCAGAATTGCATTTCTTCAGGACACGTTGATATCTTCACCCTACACGGATGCACAAATGCCCAAGTAACAGGATGGGAAGAAGAGTAAGTAGAAGAAGCTGAGCAACCATGTCTTATATTTTCTAAATATACATTCACCTGAAGGAGCAGTCTCTCCCTATCTCTCTTGGATCACAGTCCTCATAGAGCTGGAAACATGAAGAACTATAAACCTCCTCTTCCTTCCATAGTGATGGAAAATCAGGTTCTTTATTAGCTTCAGGTTTGTCTGCATGTTTATTTGCTTGCTTATTTATCCTGCCAGTATTTTTGACCCCTGGAATGCCTTCTAGCAATTCATTCTGCAGGTTAATCATGTGTTGAGTAAAATAATTGAGCCTTTCTGCTAAAAAGTGTGTTGCCATTTAGTTTTATTAGCTGTCCCTTTGTTCTCATATAATGAGGCAGAAAAAATAGGAATGCCTGACTGCCTTTCTCAATGTAATTAATCTATTACACCTGGTAAACTCATCAGGGGACTCTGAAAAACAGGGAATTCATCCTTGCAAGAGAAATAATTTTGATAGCCATACAAGCTTCCACTTTGTTTTCTTTGAATTTCCTGAATACAACTGACATTTTCTAAAGCTCTAAAAATCACGCACACATGTGGGTCAGAGCTGTTCGTGATAAGCTCCTACCTGGCAAGCGGTTGTAGCTGAACCACCAGTAAGTTTGGGTTAGATGCATTCACTTCCAGCTGAGAGACATTGAGATTCGTCACATTTGTCACCTTCCAATCTCTGGATTCTTGAAGAACGCTCAGGAGATACCCGGTAGCCTTGCAGTCAACAGCTGGCAAAACTAAAGATGAAGGAGAAGACTGAAGACTTTCCTGTAATAAATTTATGAACAGTTTATTTACTTGCTTAATATTTAGTTGTTTAATAATCAAACACAACCTTTTTTAATGTATCCTTAGTTTAATATTCAAGGTGAGGAACCACCACAGTAAAAACAGCATATGAATTCTCACAGTCTGATGGTGGCTGCAGGCTGCTCCTGATCTTTCTTGCAGCAATCTTAAAGCACTCAGTAACACCAAATTTTTACTGTCTTTTCCACATGTGTGGTGGAAGAGGAGAGACAGATGATGTAGAAGTTCTCAAGCTGAGAGTGTAGTGGTTATGAACGCTGTCAGAAGCAAAGCTCAGATGACTCTCTAACTAAATGCCCTTGGAGGTGAGAAAGATCAATGTCAGAACCTCCAGTTCCAGCAGCTCCATTCAGTTAAGAATCATATTTTGCATAATGAACACCCTGCACTTGTGTACATCCTGGTGGTACAGCACATGGTACAGGAAAGTATTTAATTTGTACCTATTAATTAAAGAGAGCTGCAGATTTCAGGATCTACAGAGCCTCCAGACAAATGCAAATAAAATTCATGTGATAAACTTTCCATCTTTATACTCAAAAGTACAAATTATAAAGCTCAGGCTGAATTAGTTCAGATAAAGCATCAGGGTATTTTTCACTTTATTTAAAATTCTGATAGCTGAGTTTCTGATAAACATACTTAAGTGAAATGAATTGAAAAACATTCTCTTCTAAAAATTTGGAACTTGCATAGTCAAAAAACATCTTTCCAAGAATTTTTCTTGATCATAAAATTAACTTGAAATATTTGGGGAAACAAAATGCAGGATGAAGATTTGAAAATGATCAAAATTAATGCAGCCCACATTTAATGTTGTGATCGGTTGATGCTGGCCGGATGCCAGGTGCAAACCAAAGCTGCTTTATCACTGCTCCCTTCAACTATAAAAAGAAGAGAAAACAAAACAAAAGCATTACAGTGTTCCTAACAATTTTCTCCTACCATTCCTTTTTTCCCTTTTGTATCTGTTCTTTGACTGCTTACCACTTTTCTGACCTGCTCTGGTTCTTTCTAATTGCTCACATTTTCTTTTCTAGGCAAAGGCTATAGGTGTTTTCACATTTCTGTAGATACTCATAAGGGAGGATTATGCAGCATTGTCTGATTTTCCAGACAGACAGAAAAGTAACTGCAGAAATTAAAATAGAGCAGAAAGCACTGATCTTGTTTACACGTCTTTCAGTAGTGTTTTTAGCACCTCCTGGAAGAAAAAGATGATACATTTCATTTTGATTTGTTTACAGATTAGAATTTAGACCTGAAATTCTGAGAAATTCAATGATTTTATTTTCAGTATTTTAATCCCTTGTCCCATAGAAGCAGCCAGAATGGCAACAGCCACTTCACCCAAGGATATATATTAAGCAGATTACTCATTTAATATAGAATAAGATATAAAGTGTACCATTACTGAGTAGTATCTGAATTGTGCCTCTGCTCCTAGTGAACACTGAACTGCCATCTGTCTCAGCTTCCAGCCACTGGTATTCAGCTGTTTTTCATCTGAACGGTAAGCACAGCTGGATATCAATTCATTAGCCTCAGGTAGGCAACTTGATCCCATGCCTCTTGTTTGTTCTTCTTGCCATTCGGCAATTGGGCACTTTTCTTTACAATACCCATATGCTGCTTTACACATTTTAGGATTTCAGCTACCATACTTGTTCAAGATACGAAAACTCCAAAAGGGGGTGGAGAATGAAGAGGATATTGAGAAACACTTGATTTTGTTAAAGGAAATCACACAGTACCTAGGAACGAAAGTGGGACAGAGAGAGAGAGGAAGGGGAAAAGGAAGAAGGGGAAGGTTTAATTTTCACTTTCCAATTATTATCTATCCCACAGACTTTTACACTGTAGCCGTGTCTGTCAAATGTATGCATGAAGCTGTAAGTTTTAATTTTAATGAAAATTGATCTGATGTACTTTACCTGATAAAGTGTGTTGCAGCTACAGGAATTATTGTTGAATAAACCTCCATGCTGTACCGCACAGTGGAAAACACGACACCAATTTTTTTTTTACTGAGGGTTACAGACAGATCCAAGGGACTGTCGAGAAGAAAACCTGAAGTCCAAGAATGGGAGGAAGCATTCCAAAGAATAAAATACAGACTACAACAATGAAGCAGGACTATACTGGGGAAAAAACTTGATGTGGCTTTCGCAATAAAGTTTTACCTCGCAATTCTGCTGAAAATCTCTGAAGGAGTCAATATGCATGTACAATAGGAAGCCCTAGATGGTACAGTCTACTTGGACCCACACGAGGTATTCGTCAGAGTCTTGAGGTAAGGACTACTAAAGAAACTAAGCTGCTTTGGCGAGAGAGAGGCAGCCTTCACATGAAGGTAGCTAAAGGATAGGTAAAGATTTAGCAAGCAAGGGGTAGAAAAAAGTACCTGTTACTGCACTAGGGTCTGTTCTGCTCTATATGCTCCTAAAATATATGATAAAAAGATAAATATTGAACTAATGAAACTTGCTCATTATGCTGAATTATTCAAGTTAGTAAAGGCAATGGCTGACTGATGAACCACAGAAGCAGCTCTTGGGCAACTGAGTAACTGATAAGATTCAATGTAAATTGATTTTAGCACAGTACAGGGTGACAGAAAAACAGACCTAATTTTACATATACAATAACAGGTAATAGACTCAGAACTGAGTGTTACCCTTCAGTAATGAAATCTTGAGAATTACAACAGCTCTTTGAAAATGGTAATCCAGAGGCTGATAGCGATTAGGACTGAAAAAATCAAATATTCATAATATTTTAGAAAAGACTAGAGAACAAAACATCATCATGTCACCGAATAAATCTAAGAATTGTTATCTTGATTATTATGCAGCTCTGTTCATGTTCCCTTGATAAAAAAATATATAATAAAACTAAAAGAAAGGAAATAAAGACAATCAAAACTTTACTAGAACCTCTATATCACATGTGACTAAATAGTACTGCTCAGTCTATGACCACTGAGTGAGGACAAGTTGGAGTTGTCAGACCACAAATGGCAATGACTTACAGTCATAATTACGTAGCTGCACAGCTGGCCACTAATTGGAGTCTGTTAAAATACACTGCAGTTCTAAGGAGCTGAGCATTGTCTAGGGAAAGCCAAAGTTAATATTAAAGAAAAATAGTTCATAGGGTAGATGACTGCTTGACAAAGAAGTTCCCCAAATGCTAATCTTTGTATTTTATTATTTAATTTAGAAGTTGCTTGGAAGTTCAAGATAACTGATCTACCTGTAAGATTCCTTTCATATTAACTGGAAATAGGATTCTTTTATTGCATGCAAACCCATTGATACCAAAAGCTCAGAACAGCTGCTAATGCAGCTGAACAAATCTAATATCTGCAAATCTTTCTGGGGTTTACCAGCCTATAACTCTTTTCCAAATAACACTTTCTTCTTGTAGTACACATGCTGCTACATGCACTCATACATTCTAAATGAAATCTCCAGCTTAGGTTCATGAATAAGTTTGCATTTCTGAAGTTCATAAGGAGGATGCTTGAGAGCAATGGAACATTTATTATAGCTTCACTGATCATTTGTATAATATAGACTGTGTAGGTAAAAACCTGTGATTATGCAACATCAAAGATTCTAATTTCCCCAGTGAGAAAATTCAGACCTGACCTTCACTTTGTCCTGTGTTGTGTGAATATTACTGCAATCCTTCATAGCATGATTAAGAATTGATTTCTTACCCAAAGCATCTCAAGTGGAGTAAAAGTAATATGGTAGCAACTGAGCAAATTTTTGTAGACTGTTACATCCAATTTGGATGATTATAAAGTTCTTTTTCTGGCTCTAAGAACTAAACCCTATGCAATAGATACTGACAAAACTCTCTCTATGGGCATCTAGGCAAAAAAGAAGCATATAATTTATACATCTCATTTTCTTTCACTCATGTTACAGCACCTCACCTCCATCAAACTACACTAGAAAAGCATTAAGATTGCCAAATCCAACAGAACAAATGTAGGAAGTGCTGTAGTTAAGGTGACCAATTTGTAAATTTGTAAAATGAAACTTTTCAGTTTTAAAGAAGCCATAATAAGGAAAAATTTCTCAGCTCCAAGATAGAGAGGGAACAGAGGCAAGCTCAGAAAGAAAACAGTTGCTGACATTTATTCAGATTGCTAAAAACTTGGGTATAAATCTTTGACCTGCCAGATATAGACCAAGATTTACTTAAACATGACCTTTTGTTTAGCTGAGGACCTTCTCACCAGCCCTCACTAGGTCCCAAATCCCCTAATATACTGCCTGATTTCTAAACCCAACAGTCTCTAGACTTTAAAGCCTTTAATCTCTATCTACAGTGCTGATGGAGTCCTGATTACAAGGCAAAAGAATAACATCTTAAATACTTTGATACCCCTCCTCTTAAACATCCAAGGCCTACTTAAATAAGACCACCACATTATTAGGAACTTGCAATGTCATGCACTGCAATGCATTTCAAACACCTTCTGAAATTAAACCAGTTTTGTAGTGAGGCAGCAACAAAAATTTGCTCCAGACACAGCCTTGCAGAGATGTTGCACTCTGAGAAGATAAGGCATAGCAGAGAAGAACCAGTGCATCTGCCTGCGGACACAACTACTGATCCTTACAGTACAGATGATTATGACTCCCATTCATTCCTCAGAAAACCCATGTACATACTCTGAGTAATTGTTTCTCTTCCAGCATCAGTGTTAAACTGCTGTTATATGACAAAGAGACGAATATCTCCAGTTCCAGTGACACAAGGAAGATGTGAGGTTCTTATTTTAGATGTAGAGAGAGGTAATATGTGAATATTTATGTATTTAATTACATATAGTGCTTGCTGTGTGGTGCTTGGGAATTTACACTTCCTTGTGTGCTCTGATACTATTTACATCAGTAATAGTTCTGTTCATCCTGCACTGCCTCCAGGAATGTCTTTATGACTTCCACAAGTAAACATTTTGTCTAATTACATTTCAATAAACTGTCATGTAAGTACAACCATAGATGCTGTGCACAAAATCCATAAACCTTCTCAGTGAGGACAGAATTTGAAGCTATTGACTGACTCAGGAGGATTCCATCTTAAATTCTGTGCCTAGAGTTTATTTCAAATTAACCAACTAGCATTATTTTTTTCATGAAGATTAAGGCAATACAGCATCTACTGATATATTAACTTAATACAAATATAAAACAGTTAACTCCCTAAATGAGCTTCAATTTCTGTAAAAACAAAATAGGTATTAAATTCTGAAACTAAGAAAAAAACGATTGGTTCCTGTAACTTCTTTTCTTCCTATGGCTTCAAAACAGAATTTTGGGGTGTTGGTCTTGAAATTTACATTGTTTTTTACAATAGAAAATTGCAGCATATTTAAGAACAATTTTGTCAGTTATGATGAATTGTGAAAACTCAGTCTTTAAAAATTTAATAGCTACAAAGCGCATATCTGCAAACTCAGCAGATTTCCTTTAACACACCTGCTTCAACTGGAATATAACCTCAGTAATTTAAATAGGAAAACTTCTGCAACTCAGTTTCCTTTTCCCAGTTATTGTCTGGTTGCATCTTTCTTACATCTTTCTTTTTCTTTTTAAATACTGCGCATAAAGAAATAAAAAAGTTAAATGCTTGCCTGAACATTTTGAAACGGATTCTTGTTGCCACAGGATTCACTGAAGTATGTGAAATCATCTATGCTAAGCTGAAAAACAAAGAGAGCAGGGTGGTGAGAAGGAGCCATGGCATCTCATTTAGGTACAGACTTGTGCTCAGTACTGGTGAGGGAAAAAATGGTTTACGTACCCTATCTTGCAGGAATAAGACGAGGTTTCTGGAGTTCTGGGTAAAAAGAGGTTGCAAGAATTCTGTCAGCTCCTGTGCTGAGACAACGTGTCCTTCGTGCATAGCAGTGTCTGGATTCCACTGAGACCTACAAAGGAATATTTTCTTTTTCTGTAAAATTTGCTGCCAATGATGACAACTCTTCTTTCTTTAAATATGCAGTGGCAGGTAATGAAATCATCATCTCTAATTTAAGATCAACTTTGCAGTTCAGTTTACTTTCATTCTACTCAAGGGAAAAAGAACTTGCCCATTTATGCCTGTATCAAATTTACTGTGTTACAGCAAGAATGAATAGAGGTAATGTCTCTATTTTCTTGTTTGTGTACAACAGCAGAGTTGCACCTTTCCAAAAAAAGTTACCTGCTAAGTGCAATGAAGAATATGTTGAAAACATTCAGAGAGAATTCCCAGAGGGCATCCCAACTCCCAAAACACTTTGCAGTGCTGGCAGATGGAGGTCAAGAGGAGTGGAACTCAGACTAGATCACAAGTTGTCATAAAGTAGTATTTTTTTATAAAACGGTTGTTAGTAGAAGTGTCTTCTCAGTGCTATTGTAAACAAGGTCTCTCCTAAGGTTTTCACAATGAAGGAACCATTCTACAGAAGATGTTCAGAAAAGCCACCTTTCCAGCAGCAGGAACTCTTCTGAATGGAAGGGCTCAAGGCACCCAGCTTACAACTCTTTTGCCAACCTCTCACTATGAGGATAGTACAGAGAAATAACTCATCTATTTAGTTTTGCTGCTACAGAAAACAGGCAAAACAAGAGGTGGCATTATTCTTTCAACACCTCACTGTGATTTTAACAGTATGTAACACGGGTCTGTAGGGATGAAACTTTTAATGAACATTTTTATCCTAGGTGTTTTGACTAATGAAAATTGTCTGTGGAAAACCACGAACTTGATGCACAACCTCCCATCTTTACCAAGGTACACATCAATTGCTAAAGCCTGAGAAAACAGGTATTCCAGACACTCTAACTGGTTCTAATTACAAAGACTCAAATACAGGCAATTGTTGTGTGGTCTAGCATCAGCTATTATATGACTGCAATTTGATCAAGTTGAGATACAAATTAAATTTTCTAAACCAAAGCAATACGCAAATGACCCTTGCACAGTAAGCTTTTATGAATGAGCACAACCTCTGCAGTCCTTTAAGATGGAGGCAGAACAGGGTTAATGAACACATAGGTGGGGTTCAGTGTTGCTTTTTGGATAAAGAAAATCTATATTGCACTCCAAGTCCTCCCTGCAATTCCAGTGAAGATTGCTGAAAGTGAACTGAAAGCCTCAAATTGCACCCATGGCAGAGACAAAACCAGTGCAGTCCTGCAGCACTAGATGACACCTATCTCACTTCAGACTCTGGTTTTGGGAAAGTGCTAGAGCAAACTCTGTATGTGGACGACTCCTTCAGGACAACATGCTGCAGATGTGAAAATTAAATTCTAGTAGATCTTTCGCCTGTCACTTTTTAAGCTTTAGAATGAAATCTTGCGGAGATGAACGAAATGGGTTTTTATTGGTCGAAATTATCTGGTATTTTCTTAGTTTTTACTCAGCATCTTCACTTCTTTGTTAATTTTTGCTTGGAAATCCACATTAACTTGTATTTATGAACATAACTTAGAAATTATAACAGGCATGCCTCAACTTTTTAGAGAAGAGAAACCTTACAATTCCAAAAAATTAAGTATAATCTTTAAAATTAATATATTTCAAACCACAGAAAGTCCCAAAGATTCTGAATGACTCTTCAGGAACTGACTTTCATACTGACTCTATGCCTTGCATGGCCATACCAAAATACTAATGATATTAAAGGAAAAGCAGATAGATTAAATTAAGAGATGATAAAAAATGGCTTGTGGGAAAGAAAATTACACTAAACATCTTGGCATATTTCTTTTAAAAAATAACTAAATTAATCCATTTCATACCTAATCCTGGGAAAAAAATGAAGCTTTTGAGAGCTTTGGGGACTTGCAATTAAGAATAAAAGGTAATAGAAAGCATATCAAACAAAATTAAATTATTTGCAGCAGCCCAATGGTAAAGGCTTTTGCTGTGAACTCAAAACCTCAGAAGTTTAATGATCCTCTTTTAAAGCATACTTGCTTCTAAGAAATTCCCTGTTCCTTGAAGCAGTTCTTGCTAGCTATCTAACCTTGAAAAAACCCTTTGTGACACTTTTTAAATTTCAAGCAGTCAACTTTAGTAACTTCATCATCATAAAAAAAATCTACATCAGTTGGTTAATAATTCTATTACAATGCAGCATTTGTCTAACACTTATAGTCACAATATTATGCATGCATTTATTTTGCTTCTTTAAAACAGTTTGGTGAGCACTGTGCGTGGTAGTAGGGAAGGCTACATCCTTCACTGAAGGGGCTGTCCGCTCAGTGCAACAACATTCTCAGTGTGGTTCAGACAGGAAACAGAACCATAGAAACATTTAGGCTGGAAAAGACCTCTAAAATCATTAAGTCCAACCGTCAATCCAGCACTGCCACGTCCACCTCTAAACCATGTGCCTAAGTGCCACATCCACGTGTTTTTACAACATTTCCACTTGACTCAACCACTTCCCTGTTCCAATGCCTGACCACACTTGCAGTGAAGAAATTTTTCCTAACATCCAACCCAAACTTCCCCTGGTGCAACTTGAGGCTGTTTCCTCTTATCCACACAGTTGCGAGCTCAGAGAAGAGACCAACCCCCACATGGCTTCAACTTCCTTTCAGGGAGTTGTAGACAGCAATAAGGTCTCCCCTCAGCCCCCTTTTCTCCAGGCTAAACACACCCAGCTCCCTCAGCCACTGCTCACAAGACTTGCGCTCCAGCCCCCCACCAGCGTCCTTGCCCAGTCAGGATGTTTTACTGGGTGCTTTACTGTGAAGTGCAGGGTGAAACAGAGGTCTGTGAGTGCCACAGGTCATGGGTACACTGATTATGTGCTTCCCTGAACGCCATCACCCAGCTCATCCCACTGCACTCCTCACCTCAGCGAGGGATGCCATGGTGTGAAACCAGCACACATATTGATTGCTGTTATCGACTGCTCACACAAAATCCTGTGTCCAAAGACACACAGCCTTGTACAGCCATCCCCATACCAAGTGCATTGGACTCCCCACCACAGCACCATCAGGGCTCAAAATTACAAGCATCTCTGGTAATGTATGCGCTTTAATGGGTGTGCAGGACCACATAGGTCTAAGGAATCTTAGGGAAGCTTTTAGTTTGAGGAAACTTAAAACTCAACTGCTCTCTCTTTCCCCTAACAGTCAAATAATGCACTAAAGAAAGTGAGAAAAGCAAGCTTAGCTTGTTATTTTTCTTCTTTCTTGTAGCTCAGTGCTCTGACATGACAACACTAAGCATACCGATTCTTCCCTGAACAGTATTCTTTCTGGAATTTGAGCAATTAGGTTCAATGGGAGCAAAGATTTCAAGATTTCCTGTATCTGAACCCACCAGAAGGGCTGATGGGAAGATAAAAAGACTTCTATCACTCTAACTCATGACCTTAAATTTTTGCTTTGTAGCTGGCTTCGGAACTCTTTCCTACAAGTTATTCTTGTCAGTTGTCTCTATCAGTCACCTTGTGATTATCATCTAAGAAATTGTATTTTCTCCTGCACAGCAGAAGTAAACCGGCATTCATGTTGGCACACAGTCTCCATAGGCATCCAAAAAAATTACAGCTAAAACAAAAAATTTCCCTTTTATGTTACACCTTCTTTCAGCAGATTTTTCAGTGAAGTCCTTGTAGTTTAGGAAACACTGCAAATGTACCAATTGGCATTAACACCTTCTCAAAGACACTTATAATCTGGGTTTGGAAAAAAAAGGAGATAATATATTTTAAAAGACTGTAGGCAAAAATCATTCCTAACACAAACACATGAGGGGGTAATCACAAAAGCTAATTTTAATGAACTTATTTCCTCAAACTCCTCTTCATCTGTGGAGGGAAAGAAATTCCTCTGAATATTGGTTTAAAATGGCTAAATTGAATTTCTTCTGTGTATCATATGCAAGAAGAGCCTCTCAACCTTTCCTGCTTAAAAAAACCAACCAGGGAATATTAGTTTAAAGGCTGATTTAAAATAAAGCTCAACTTTTCCACACCAAAGTTATTTGAAATATATCCAGTGATACATTCTTTCGTGAAAAACAAGAGAGTGTGACATACTGAGTTATTCCCCAAGTTAAATTGAGAAAGAATGATGTTTTTTTAAAAAAAACACTTTTCTCTAAGTAGGGATCTGCATTTTTCTTTCTAGAGGAAAGAAGTATTTGATTTACTAATGTCTGTAAGATCTGATATCACACTTCGCTTTGTGCACTGCAGGTGTTTGTCAGCTGCAGGTTTCACCTCTATCTGGCATCTAACATTATCTTTAATAGCATGATTCCAGTACAATAGTAATGCATAAAAGAGACTTTAAAGTGTTACATTCTCTAATACAGCTGTCCTGAGATACGGCTCGGCAAACTCCGGCTAGTTCTAAATTAGAACAAAATGTAGTATCCTTCAACTATTCGATATCAAATCCTAACAGATACCCTGGGAAAGAGTGATAGATCACTAAATCGTAGTTTCTGTTGATTGATGAACCACCAAACTTTCAAACCAGTGGGATATGTTCCTATGGAGTGAACAGAAATCCATCGATAATTGCTGCAATTCTGTAGTTTCCTAAAACTCTTAATAGTAGTTTCCAAACTTCATAGGCCTGTAGAACACACACTGCAAACGTTGCATCTCTGTGAAGTACCAAGAATGTAAAGCACAGAGTTAAGGGTTAGCAACCAAAACTTGCTGTTAGTGTCACTTTATGTTATAAAACAACAAAAACCTTCTTTTCAGTTGCTTCATTGACCTTCACCAGAACTAATTTTGGCCCCACAAGAACTTCTCCTTTCAAAATGCAAATATCATGGTAGGAGGAACACTTCTTCCACAAAATGTTCTATTCCTGGAAACATGAAACTGTTTACCCAGTCCAGTATCCAGATTTTCTTACTCTAGATTTGTATAAACCAGAAAAATCTGCAGTAGAACAAGTAGCTAATTGCATCTTGATGGAAAGTTTGCTTTCATGACCACATGTCATACAGTGATAAGTGATAAGATCTTGTTTATATCTACAGCAGGTGTGTTTTGTATATAAACCAGGAAGTAGGACAAAGAAAGCACTGATCTTTTCTTGGATGCTTAGGATCACTTTTAACCTAAGAACAGTGCTTTCCAACATTTACTTTGCTTTTAAATGCAGAGGTTAATACTCATGTGTGTGCCTGTCTTACATAGTGGTGAATCACTAAGCATTTTGAATATAAAAATGCCCAAACCTTGAGACATCCTTTTTTTTTCTTTCAGGAGGAAAAAAAAAGTGAAAACTACAAAAGCAAACTTTTTCAGAACTTGCAAATTTCTATATACAGACTTTCAGGTTTTGGAAATGCATAAAAGATGAGTAAACATCATGGCAAATGTGGTAAATAAGTGATCCATAGTTTTCTGACAACTTTATATATGCAGTGTCCACCTGAAGCTACTGCATTGCCCAACCTGCCATATTTCTGGAAAGCCCAAGTAATGGTACAAAATCCTTAAAGTGAGCATGAATAAAATTCTTGGTTGGAAAGAAAGGAGTCTATACGCAGTTCTTTCAACATAGCTTCAAAGTCCTATTTCATAAATATGTGCAAACCCCTGAATTTCATGTGTCTCTGGATCTGTCAAGACTGCAGTTGTTTCTAACAACTCATGCATATACATACAGCACTGTATTTAAGAACCTGAATTAAAAATAACATTAAAGTGAAAAGCCAGGGTTCAGAAGTCAGGAAATGCAAGGCTTAAAAAACCGCCAGTTTTGGGTCAGCTCCTTTTTGTGTCACTGCCTTATGTTGTGGCTTTAAGTCACAACATCTCTAACACTGGAGTTCAAAGATGCCTTAGGGTGAATAAAGCACATCTACTTCCGATTTTTAGTTTACAGAATTTATTTACTTCTTTCTGCTCAACTTAGAACACTAAAATTATAAATAAAAATGGGTAAAGTCATCTGTTGGCTTGTTTGATGGCCAAGGTGCAAATTTATTTATTGGATAATTTTATTGCCCAAAGCCGATTTACCACAACCGATGGCACAACATATTCTGTGCGCACACACACAGAGCAGTAGCATAAACAGGGCTGGTCTTTTGCTCGATTTCTTACCTCTGAGTTGACCAAAGCAGCATCGGCACATGATCCACTGACAGAGAGGTTGTGAGCAGCACAGCAAGGGTGCAGAGCAGCAGGGCTGGAGCGGCAGGGCAGAGCCGTGTCATGGCTCCGGGCGAGTGCGTACGGAACTGGCCAGCTGCGAAGGGAAAGCCGGGCGTGTGCAGAGCTGCACTTCCCGCTCGGGCTGCTGCTAGCCGCATTCAGCCAGGCTGCGGGCTGACGTTGCTCTCCAACAGCAGGGGGGATTTTCAAAACATGAACTTCCTTCACTTGAACTTAGGAGTTACTCATATTTTTAATACTTTCAGGTTTGTGATTTAAGCAGCTCGTAAAACTCTATGCAGTGAAAGCACTGACAGTTTCCTCTAACCTTAAAGTGCAAGGGAGAGTCGTGAAGTCCAAACTCCTGTCCTACGCAGGCTGGTAACAGTTATACAACTTCAAAATGGAGTTTACAGGAAAGTTTTCTGTACTGCACAAAATGTATTCTGCAGAACTTCTGTCTTCTTCCCCTGCTACATATAATCATGTCCCTCAGCTTAGTTTTTCACATGTATTGAGATCTGGCGTCACACATTTGGGTGTTGACAGGTTTGAAATCTGCAACAAACTGCGGATTCCAGCAAGAAGGAAGAGAGAGAGAGAGAGAAAATGGCACGTTCGGAGCCACTGAAACACAGAACTGTTTAGCTGTCTTTTGCATGGAGTGATGCTATACCAGAAATCCAAAATATCTAAAGTCAGGGGCAAATTATAATCACTTCAGAATGTGACATGACTTCAGTATTTCACAAGTCTCATGCAAGATCAAAATAGTCTTAGAGAATTCCTTCATGCCAGGAAGCAAATTGCTCTGGCACACTTTTTTTGTGCCTGCCAAACACTGAGCTGTTTCTGCACCTTGTGACTACATTAGGCAGCAGCAGTCTCGGCACGTGTTTGGCTCTGGGCACAAATGCCTTCTCAACATCAGAACAGGACGTTAGAGATCATACGCAAAAGAAGTTCTGAACTATGTTAAAATGAGTTGTGATAAGGGAAAAATAAGGAAGCACAATGAAACTTGTACAAGAAGACACAAATAGAGGTCAGAAGACATGCATGCCTGAATCTGAGCACATGTAGCTGGATCAGTTAAATCTATTTGCCTTAACTCAGAGTATCTTGTTATAGTGTGGTTGCCTAACATAAGGCAATTTGTTCAACTCAATCTGAAATCAGATTTCTGAGACAAAAATAATAATAATTTTGAGGATAGCAATAAAACATTGTCATGTTCCTTTTCTTCTCCATGCTACCTTTACATAACACAGAATTTAACTCTAACTGTACTTTTTCCTCTCCTCCTCAGAGATACATTAGAAATCCTACCTCTTCCCTTTAGCAAGCCAGTGTTCATCTGTTTAAGGTTGTGTAGAGGTAAGGCAGCAAACCAGACTACAGAGACAGAGGTAGAAATAGAAGTACCTAGACAGAATAAAGGAATCACAGAATTTCCAACAAAATTCAATTTTGCAGAAGGACAATATTTGGCACACTAACCAGTTCACATACTGTTGCAAAAACGTCACCATAGGCCCTATGTCAGATGCACAAATAGTCTGCAGGTCCAGTCACATTCAGAAGAGCCAGTTGGGTTCACAAATCACATGTTTTATTGAATATGGCATATACAGTTCTTTGGGATTGCTGGTGACAAATGCAGTAACTGCAGAATGTATAATAACACTGCAGTCACAAGTTTAATTTCCCAGGTCAATGCTCAGCATAACCGAGGACCCAACACTTACCAAAAGGTGTCCTTTTTGTGGAGGGCGAGAAAGACAAACTTGTCCATCTGTCCCTTAAAATTTTGTGTCAAATTCTCACCCCCCAGTGAGGTACAAAATTGAGGTACATTTTATACCTTATTAACCACTGTTGTGCAAAGCGCTGTCGGTGGGACTGTGGTCAAACCCACCATTCTGTGTAGCTGTGTTGCACGGAATATTTACTGGTAGGAGGTGTACTTGGTTTGTACAAAACATTTCTGGGCAACAAGTAAAACACGACCACATGGTTTCTACCCTCACTTCCTGTTCCTCCCCATGGCCGTGGCAACACAAACCACAGGACTCCACCCCATTTCCGAACATGCTCTGATCACCGTCGGCCCCGTCATCACATACTGAGCTTCACCTTTTCTTCACTGTTATATGCTTCCAACATACACAAGTGAGATGCACAGTTGGTGGGAATACTCTGTATTCTGCCTTACAGAAACAGTCTTAAAACTTCTTGAAACAAAACCAGATTGTTTTCTCTCAGATTACCATATCACTTATGAACAAACTTTTAACTGAAAACAAACTGACTTTTCCTTTTTAATATTTCTCCACAAACCACAGTTTAGGAACAACTGAAGTGAAGAAAGCTTTGGAAAAAAAGGAATGAGGAGAAGCTATTGAGTGGGATTTTAATTTGCCTCACTAAGTAAATTTAGCTCACAAATATATCTGCATATATCTTCTTCTTTTTTTTCTTCGTTCCTAAAAATAAAGGGTGGTTTTTTTGCCAAATGATAAGAAAAAATATACCTATTGCAAAGAGATTTTAACAAAAATATTCTTTTCTTTCATTTAATTAAGATTAGACAAGAGCAAAGTGGTTCTTTTATCTGCGAGCAGGAACCTAAGCCCACTTTTTATTAATGTCTGTTGGTATACACAAAAGCACACACAGTTTACTGTTGCATTTCCACAGGGCTTTTTCCTTGAAAATTGTTACGTGATCTTGAGTCCAGGTTTAGAACTGCTTTATTATGAAGATTTTTTTAAATGCAAGACAGATTCGAAATACTGAAAATCAAACTACCGTGAAATCATTATGAAATGGCAACAAAGAAGGAAGTATCTCCATTACCATGCATCTGCACGTAACTAAAATAATTTTATTAAGAGCAGCTATAATATTGACATACTTTGTGTTTACATTTTACTCCTACCCATTTTTACATGCTTTCTTTTAGAATTATATGTCTATCACATATCATCTGTATTTCTTATCCTGTTGAAGTTAAAAGATGGGACTCATAAAAATAATTGGAGAGAAAAGACCAAGACAATGGAAGCCTAATGTCTTTTGCTGATGAACTGCTCTTTAAACAGACAAACAAACAAAACCTCACTAAAACTCTCAACTTCAGATTCTACATTCCTGATGTAAAAAATCTGGATTCAAAAAGAAGTGTGAATGATGAAGGTAAATTTAGGCCTGCAAGCCATGCCAAGGATGCCTGTTGTGGTAAGGACAATTTACAGTACAAGATAAACTAGGAGAACTATCTATACATAGGCGACAAAAATAACTCCCATCAATTTTGCATGCAAATTTCATCCTTAGGCAACAGGTTTGGGACCTAACATGGTACTACAGCAGCATATTAAAGAACTTCTCCCAACCCAGCTAATAGACATATTTAATTTAAGCTCTTTAAAAATAAATAATAATAAGAAGAAAAAGACAATGATTTTGATTTTTTTATCTCAGTTACTATTAGTATAATTTCCTATTGAAAAAGTATTTTCCACATGCCAAATGGGAATCAGCAACTACTTTGCTACCCTCACGTATTTAATTTAGAATCCTGCTTTATTACTGTTTACAATCATTTTATTATCTAAGAAGAGATCTAATATTTTGCTCATTTGGACATCTTTTTGGTGCAAGGAGGTGGAGAAAACAATTATTCTGAGTTCTTCCTCCTTTGAGATATAAATAGGGAAATTTACATCCTGAAAAAAGCATGGATTTTCCTCTTGATAGTGTGGAGGCAAAACACATGTGTTTCCTTGCAAATTACCATATAATCACTTGTGCATCTGGGGAGAAAGCTAGAATCTTTCCCTCTGGAAATGGATTGCCAGTGGTCTTGGAGGTGGGGAGAAGGCAAATTTTGATTCATGCTCGAAAACTCCTGCTCACAAGAGTCCTGTGAGGTAAAAGAAGTTGTTGATTGGCCTCGTGTGTCTGCTAGTGCAGAAGGAACCTTATGCCAGACGGGCTGATCCCCTTTGCGTGGGAGTGAGAGTCTTTGGGAAAGTACTGAGTCAATCCCAGCATCTCTCACCAGCCCTTCAGGAGTGTTTCAGGAGTATGAGCACAACCTCTAAGCTATGATTTAAGAGACTTGATAAGCTTATCACTTCAGCCACTTATCAGAAGTGAATGGAGGTTAGGATTTCACCTCACATTCTATTCTTTGATGAAGTACTGAGACTTTGCAGTCATTTGTTCTCATTATCCTGGAAGGCTCTGTGCTCCAAAAGGCCTTTTTACCAACAGATTCTAAAACCATCTATTGAGTAACTCTCTGAAATACAAGCAAAGACGATCACCTGTGCTTTTAAAAAATTTACTCAGTTCTATTAGAAACTTAGGCAGGTCTGACCCTTTAGTTGAACAGTTTTCTTCTCCTGATAAAATGCAGTGACTTCTCCTAGAAGTGGAGTATCTTTACTCTTGACTGATATTTTCAGTTAGCTTTCCCAGTATTCTCCACTGTCTGATACGGAGAACATTTTCATTCTTCATACTTGTCCAGTACCTTTTTTAATATCATATATAAGCTACATATAGAGGTGGATCAATACAGTAACTATTAGAGAAAGTTTAGAATTAATTCCTTCTCAAAATGGAATAAAATTATAAATGGTATGGACAAAAAGTGGTAAAAAATAATTGGTTTTAAATTCAGTAACAACATCAACAAAACATTTATAATTATCAAAATTAGCAACTAAAGACCAATAACGTGAAGGATTTTATGCTAATTTCAATTATGATACAGTTTTTAAAAAATTATACTATTTCAATTATGTTGGTTTTCCTTGGCTTCGCCCTAACAAATAACTCAGCTATCCTATGTATTGAAAATACTTTTTCTATCTTGCAAGCGCTCTCTTTCCATACAACATGTCCTCTAAAACTTTCCATTTCTATGCTTTCAAGTGCCGTTTTTGGACACTGATTTGAAGGATGACATTAGTTAGAAGACACTTACTTTGTGGAAAGCCATATTGTGGAAGTCCAAAATATTAGTCAAGCATCCAACTCACTATAATTCCAGCATAAATGTTTAACTATTTACACAAAAGTTTTCACAGTGTGACTAAATGGCACTGCCAGGAAAGAGCTAATAGTGGCGGCGAGTGGGGTTTACATCCAGCTGGCAGTCAGTCAGTGGTGGTTCCTAGGGCTCAGTATTGAGGCCAGTTCTGTTTAATGTCTTTATCAATGATCTGGGTGAGGGGATCAAGGGCACTCTCAGTCAGTTTGCAGACAACAAACTGGGCAGGAGCGTTGATCTGACTGAGGGTAGGAAGGCGCTGTAGAGGGATCTGGACAGGCTGGATCGATAGACTGAAGCCAGTTGTAGGAAGATCAACAAAATGAAGTGCTGGGTCCTGCCCTTTTGTCAGAACAACTCCAGGAAGCACGACAGGCTGGGGGCAGAGTGGCTGGAAAGCTGCTCAGCAAAAAAGGACCTGGGGGTGCTGGTTGATGACTATCTGGACATAAGCCAGCGTGTGCCCAGGTGGCCAAGAAGGCCAGTGGCATTCTATCAGAAATAGTGTGGCCAGCAGGACTAGGGGAGTGATTGTCCCTCTATACTTGGCACTGGTGAGGTCACGCCCCAAATGCTGTTGACCATTAAACTGCACACCTTGAATACAGTTTTTGGCCCCTCACTAAAGAAAGAGATGGACGTGCTGGAGCATGTCCAGAGAAGGACAGTGAAGCTGGTGAAGGGTCTAGAGCGACAAGAGGAGATGGCCTCAAGTTGCACCAGAAGAGATTTATGTTGGATAATAGGAAAAAATTCTTCACTGAAAGGGTAGTCAAGCACTGGAAGAGGCTGCCTAGGGCAGTGGTGGAGTCACCATCCCTGGAGGTATTTAAAAGCCATGTAGATGGGGAACTTAGAGACACAGTTTAATGGTGGACTTGGCAGTGTCAGGTTAATGGTTGGGCTCGATCTTAAAGGTCCTCACAACCTAAATGATTCTAGGATTCCAAAAACCTCCAACACTGCATTGTATTGAAATCAATGGACCACTAGCTTTTCATCTTTGTTTGAACTATTTCCTTACTTTTTATTTTAAATCATCCTTCTGGAGTTGTAAATTACATTTTTAAAAATCTGTTCAAGAAGAAAGGAAACAAATTTATAAAGAGGCAGATTCCTATCTATGTGACTCATTGCCATTCAACCCACAATTTACTTCAAAACTCCTTTTAGTACTGGAGGAAATTCAGACTTAGCAGCCATTCCTGTCTTAAGGCTCAGATGTCAGAAAGCACATAAGTCAACTGGAATGCTCATGTGCTGCAATTCTGCAATTAGTTCAATACTGAACTAAAATCCAGAATTTAATTAAACTAAAATTCTGAATTTAATGGTAAAATAAGTGGAAAGGTTCCACTGATGTTAAAATGCACTGGTCAGCCAGGTACTGGTTCTACAGTTCATGTTCTGTTGAGGGAGTCAATCCAGTCTTAGCTGTTTGGTGCCAAATATGTGCTTACTTCTCTTTGTAAATGTTACTGCTTTTTCCTGTACTGTTTCATTTGTCAGAGCAAAAGTCTGGGTCAAAACCACATCTATAATAGAGGTTTCAAAAAGAACCTTGCAACTTTCTGTTGGATTTTTGAATTTACACCATATCATGTTTTTCTCTGTAACTATGATCAAACAAACTTTTTTAGCTATGGAGAGAATTTACTTCTTCAAATAATATAAATTCCTCAAAAATAAACATATTTCAAACAGTCTGAAATGTGTATTACAAATTACAAAGGTATATCTATTCTGTTGTTCTGTAGGAATGCATGGTTTGAGGGGGTTTCTGCCTTACGTGCTTAAGACAAGAAAAATACATTTAATACAGTGCTATAGTATTAATTTTCTAATTAAAGGGTGACAAAGAATTAACAGAATTCACCCAACAGGAATATTACACTATAGACAGAATGTTCCAAGCAATGCAGGAATACACAGAAAAATAATCATTGCTCTAAAAATTGAGAATTTACAAAGCTCTTTAACAACATTTTATTTTTGTTTTAAATGAGGTTACAAAACTTGAAATGCAGTTATATTAACTGATTGAGATCAAATTATTTTATCCTCAGAAGTTTATTTTGATCTCTGTAATACAATTAAGGTACTGCTGAAAAAGTATATTTCTTTAAAACCTAGGAATTCAGTTCACTTCTTTAACTTCGAAGAATTATGTTTTTTGTAGGAATTTGCATTAGCCTGATTGTTACTTCTATGCAAAAATGATGACATCGCAGGAAACTGAGCAAAGTAGTTCTTTGCCCGGATATGCTTTTGTTTTATTTTGTAAATAAATGGAGCTTCATAAGCCTGAAAAGAAAAAAAAATTCAAATCCCATAAATAACAATTAAAATATCTAGAAATCTATGTGTTGCTTCATATTTTAGACATTATAAACATTTTGACATATTTTATACATCATAAATAGTGACCCTTTAATTAAGGCAGATAATTTATTTATATATATTCAAAATGAAATATTGTGTAGTTCAGCACTACTGTGTTATGGCCCAGTAGTGAAATTACTCCTTGTGAAATATTAGTCATGTTTTAAAACCAGAATAACATCTTTTTTCCATTCAAGGTAAAACTTATTTCTTTTTTTCAGGTAAGAACATTTGTACTTACATTTGAAAATTAAATAAGGCAATGCTTAGATATCAGCATTTGCAAGGTGAGGGCTGTAGGGGCATTCCTTGATAAGAATCAGAGTAATTATTTACAACTAATCATGGCAGCAAGTATTTTGCAGCATTTCAGTCAGCATTTGCATGCAGTGGTGACATTTTCCCAAATTCCTAGTGATTAGTAGTAGTTTGGATGAACCAAAATATTTAGTTGAAAAAACCTTTGCTGTTGCTGTAGTCATCATTATGAATAATTGCTATTAAACAAACGTCTTGAGATGCCTTTTTTGTTTCAGTGAATGAGAAACAATTATTCAACTTAGAACATTCTATCTTTGCCTCATTTTCCTTATTTCAGACTCTTTTCTTTTTTTTTTTTTTGAAACAAAGATTTGGTCATTAGCAGTGAAAAAAGGTGACTCCTCACTACAGCTGGTTCACTTCTATTTTTGCTGCAAGAGCTAAAGAAAATAGCTCATGATTTTTAGGTAGGCTTGTGTAGCTTACCTGTTTTGACCTAACTCCCCCATCCATTGAAGCTCTGGACCTAATTAAGTTAATGGCATTTCTTTGACTATGACATCCAGATTCGTGGCATCAAACCAGAGAAGTGCTTAATCAGGATCTCTGCCTGCTATAATGCTGGTAACAGAAATTTATGGATCCTGAGGAGCATCACTAGATTCTGGTGACTCACGCAGGGCGGGGCTT